>VYZS01084736.1:2416-22390 GCA_013400695.1 Neodrepanis coruscans | reverse complement strand
TCTGCCCAGCCTTCCCCTTATGTTTGGTGCACTTATCGTGGTTGGCATCCTGTCTGAGGCAGGAGATCAGTCAGGAAGTTAACCAGGGGTCCAGATGCTGCTCTTGGAAATGCTAATACCAGAGCCAGGCTTCCACGCATTTCAGCTGCCAAATTCCCTCCACACAAACGTCCACGGTTTCTGGCTCTTGCACTGGGGTAGTTAGAGGAAAAAGCCTGAAGAAGAATGTTTTCTACTCTACAATTAACGGGGAGGAGCAGTGCCAGGGAAGTAATACTGCTGACATAGGTTGGCATGCTTTGCGTTACAAGTTACTGTTTTCCAGCCAGAGAAAGTTCTTGTTTGTCGATGAAGATTTACACACATGGTGGGACAGGGAGCACACTCAGCAAGCTCTGCCCCAGGGAAGGAAATCTGATTAAGCTGCTTTCCACTTACAGGTTGCACTGAGATATAGATGCCTCCGTACATTTATATGTTAGATAAATATTGCAATCCCTATCCGTCCACACCTTCCTAGCAGACGCTAATCTTTCAACAACTGCTTACACTGTAGACCATGGTTTCTATGAAGCTATCAATTTATTTTCCTTCAGGCTCCTGAAATCCCAATCCCATGGAAAGCTAGGGCTATATTTCAGGCTCTGTATAACAGCAAACTTCACATGCTAGGACTGCTTTTTTTCCTAAATGGAGCTTTGGTTAAGCATACATCTGACTGTGATGCTCTCACTGACATCTCTGCCGTGGGGGGACACCTGCCTTTTGCTGAATGTCTGGCTCTGCAGATACTGAAAGGGCTTTTCTTCAGTCACAGTGTTTGGTGAGCATACACTATACTACCTTCTCACAGCAAGGAAAAAAATTCCAACAATGAAGAACCAAGCCTGAACAGGCATACATACATGGTGATTTCAAGTCATGTTTAATCATAGTGCTTCAAATAATTTGTCCCCGTATTTGATACCCCTCACATGAAGGTATCTGAGACTGTAGGATTGATGAACACCATCAGAAAGGGGCATCATCTCTTTGGACCAAACCTAAGGGTCAGCAGAGAGCACACATGTACTCGTCTCTCTTGGGATAAGAAAGTATGAGATTTAAAATCCACAGTCACATTAGCCCTTTCCAGGACATTAATGCTTTTAATGTTTTGAACCCTGGAGGTTTTTTCCTTCTAATTTTAAATTACTCACAGAAATCTCTATTACAACCTTGGACCATGACCCCATAAAAGGTGATGTGAGTAGTGGACTCTTACAAATCCATTTGTTGCCTGAGGCTTGATTTTGTTTCACAGGTCTCTCTGAGATTCCTCTAGGATGTCTAGTTTGTTAGTTCTGAGATAAGCTAGGGCTGCACTTCAAATTACAGTTGAGAAATATCCAAATAAATAAAAAAAGAAAAAGGTTATCCAATATAACATAGATTCTTTTCCCATGGAAGTGATAACAGCAAACATGACAACTGTAATCACAAAAGGAATTTCTACCAGAAATTTTGAGCAGCTAAAAACATAGCAGAGAGGAGAAGGAGGCAGGATTTAGGACAAAAACTGGAATTCAACCTTAAGTATAAAAAAAAAAGTGTCTACACTTACTGTCATAAAGATTTTTGTATCAAAATCACGTGCTGAAAGTCACACTGCACACAGCAAATGCTTCACTATTTCAACTGGCCTATTTAGTGCCAATTTCATAAAGACCTACTAGCAAGACTTGGTGGCAGGACTCACTTTTTGCTCATATCTCTATATGAGGAGGCAGCAGTTCTCACAAATGACAGTAAAGGACANATTCTTCATATCCCCTGTTTTCACAAGACCTACTCATTCCTATCTCATGAGTTTTACTACATGGTCATACATTAACAGAGGAATCGTTTTCCTCATTTTAAATGCAGCTGGAATGAAAATGATACAGGTGGAAACAGGAATAAATAAGGGACAGCTCAGAAAATATTTTTTTCCTCTTCTTCACTGTAGTGCTTGCATACTACCTGAAAGGAATTCAGAAAGGTTACCCATGGCAGCATCAGCTACATCTTTGTCCTTCCTGGCTGCTGTTTTTCTACTCTTAAAGGCACCTAGTCTGGAGACTGAGAATTTCTCCAGTCAATTCATTAGAAGGTGTCGTAATCTTACTATTACAAAGGTTGTTCTTCTCTTGGTGTCTAATAGGAATCTTCCCTATTCTAGCTGAAGCCTCTCCCTACCTCTCCAGCTTACCACAGGCTAACACAGATGTGCTCTTCTGTTATTTGCAATAACCCTTTTGATACTTCAGAACATTCTCGGCATCCACTTCTATCTTCTTTTCTTTACAGTAAGCAAATACAGTTTGTTCAGTCTTTCCCCCACAGGTAATCCTTGTTGTACCTGTAGTGTTTACTGCAATGCTCTGGACCCTCCTCAGATTTTCTGCATTTTTCTTATGTGCTGTGAAAAACTAAACTAAGTGGGGCTGGATTCATAGATAGCCAAAATATCAACATCACTTGTCTTCTGACTCTTGCATGTCTTTTCCAGCACTGGTACTGGGCACACCACAGCCCCCAGACCTGCATATTGCATCTGCATGACTCCAGATATGCTCCAGCAGCTTCCAACACATACCTGGCATCCCTTCAAAGAAAACTACAGGACTCTTGCCTCCATTTTTTATAAAGTTTGTGTTTCAGTTGAGAACCTGGCCCCAAGCTAATTGTTGTTCACATTTTTGTTCCCAGACCTCCCAGCTACACGGGACAAGATGATGTGCCTTGTCACTCATTGAGGTCTCCTTGTCTGCAGAACACAAAATCCTTCACATCAGGGAACTGCATGTGGGAAGGTTTGAGAATTCAGTGAGTTCTCCTCACATAAATCATCCAACATCTCTCACAGTGTCCTTCAGCTGCTTGAGAAGTTATTACCCCCACTCTGCTTTACTGCATGCTATTCCTGCAGCTTTCTTGAGAAGCTTATCTGTACTGAACATCTATGGAGCAGCTACTTGGTCATCAGTTCCCTTCTTTGCAAAGCATTGCATCCTTACCACTGTCTCCAGAGTGGATGTAATGTTTGGGAAACTGTTTTTTCCAGTGGCTTTTTTCTTAACAGACTTGAGCCCTGTTACTAACGAGAACAGCTTCAAAATTGCATGAGCACTCTCAGAAGTCACTAAAGGAAGAGAAAACAATTGTGCACTGTCTCCTAATGACTGCTTTTCTCATGTATCAGTTCTCTTGCCCTGGCTATAAAGTCTAGTTGCAGGAGTTGGATATGAAGGGCTGGGAGGGGACTGTTTGTGGCTGATGGAATTGTTTGTGGGTGCAACAAAGTTGTGCTGTTCTGTGTGAATGGAGCTACAAAAAGCTCAGGGTCCAGGACTTCAATTTCGGGTAGGCTGGACAGACATACATCTTTTCAGACGTCAAGCCATAGGAAAAGGTAAACGACTGTCTTTGGACCACTTAGTAATAGCTGGACCAGGCGGGGCAGACAGGGTCTGTGGCAGCCTAGGCACAGGGTGCTCCAGAATGCCTCTAAATCCACACAGGCTTGGTATTTTTGTTGCTATACGTGCTACTGACTCCCAAGTGGCCTGAATTCAGCCTCTGCCTGGCATTCACGTTGTTCCTCAGCATGGACATGGACTAAAAGCATCTCCCATGGGCCCAGACATCCCTTAATTTTGCTCAGTCCTGAAGGTGAAATAACCAAGATGGTCAGAGAGGAGCTCATGGTGTGCTGACCACACAAGCAGACATATGCAAGTACACCAGAGAGCCACAGGAGCACAGAGCTGACATGGGATGGATTGCCAAAGTACTTACCCAACATGCTGGCAGGATATTTCAGCCCTTGCTGGTGTTACTGATGCTCACACAGATGAATTTAATGTTAGCTTAGAAATTTCTTCCAGAGCAGTACTCCCATCCATGAAGTATTTTGGGAGGGAGTAAGATCCTTGAGAGGTACCTCCCTCTTTTCCCCTTGGGCTGTGCTAGCAGCCTTCCAGCTCACCCCAGCCCTCCCACAGATTGCAGCCCTTGTTCCTGCTGTTCAAACCTACCGGCACTTCTTCTCTAAGCCCCAACGCTGCCATTTCAGAAAGGGATGTCGAAGCCATTTTTTAACTCCCAGGATAACAGGAAAAAGAATAGCCCTTCACCTTACATTTAAACTCCCCAAAGTTAAGTGCTAAATAAGCCTGAAAGAGACTTCCTGGTGCGTGCGTGTCCATCTGGGAGCAGGGAGCTGGCGGGGGAGGTTTGACTGACACAAGTGCGCACCTCCCTTCCTCGTCTGACCTGGCGAGTCATTCCCGAGGATCGCCCAGTATCCCGTTCCCCGGCGGGATGGCATTCTCCCGCGAAGGAGTGATCGCATTACCCAGGCCCCTTGTGTAATTCTGGTTCCCAGCAATTGTTTTCTGGTGACCTTTTATTGTTAACAATTAGCGCTGGAGCTGGAGCACAACTGGTGTAAGCATATTTTACATCCTTCTCAAGCAAACAAAAAAGCTGGGTGGGCACGGGCTTGTTTCCTGGTTCACACCCATGACTCCTTTGTGTCTCAGATCTCCTCCCACCATGTGTCATAGTCAGCAAACCCACTCCCTTACCTTTTGGCTCCCAGATAGAGTGACGTCTTCGAGGGATGCGTAGGCATGCTGTGTGTATCCCATTTTTCCTTTCACAACGTATAAGAACACTGCCTCTCCCTAATACTCAGTCTTTCCTTATCCACGAGGCCAGAAATGTAAATCCCTATGCAATAGAGTGCAAAGAGTTGAGTGTGAAGAATGGTTTCTATTTATGTAAATGTACAGACCATAAACACCGCCCTCCTACACTATGTTATGGGTTCTTGTATGTATTTCCGTACAGTAAATATCTTAATAGTCAGTTCCCTCTGCTCGACCCCAGTAATATACACATGTCCCTGAAGCCACAAACACATCAATAATCTTCTGATCCTCACATATAATAACGTAGAATTTCTTCCCTCTCCCTGCTTTATTAAACTACATTTGGGGAGAAAAGGCATAGTTGGCCGCCTTCTTCAAAACGAACAGCACTTGTGGTGGTCCAGGAATATGCCAAGTTCCGGGACTGAGGAACTTCCCACTTTTCCAGTAAGTCTTTTTCTTTCCTGTGAGGAAGAAAGGAAGGTGAGGAGGCAAAAGACCAGGGAGAGACACTCCGTTCTAATCTTGTTTCCTGCAATATGGCATGTGTGTGTGAGGGGGTGTCTGCGGTGGGCGGAGGGGGGAGGAACACACACACTACATTAATCAAATCGTGATTCTTTTAGGGTACAATAGGCAATTAAAAACAACAACTTGAATTTATCCCGAAGCCTGTTGGCGGCTAACATATAACTCATTCTTTCTGCGGATAGCTTTACTTAGCAGGTCTGTGCCATGACTAATGAAGCCATCTCTCCGCTAGTGCGCTAATTCCAGACCTTTTGGGAAGGAGCCCGGCTGCAGCTCCCTGCATAGCCCTCCCCTCGCAGGCTCCTTATGGCCACCCTGCAGGTCCCTCCCACTGCCTGCGCTGTGCTCGGGAGAAGTGTGAGAAAATATTTCTCCTTTGAAATCTGCTTTAGGAGAGCTCTGCTTTGCGATGACATTTAAGGACAGATTTTTCTGGGGCACTTCTCATTTTATCCGGAACGTTTGAAAGCCACTTCCTTGGTAATCTTCTCGCCTGCTCCTCGGTGGCATGTAATGTGATCTCTCCGTACCCACTGGCCGTGGGGAGAGACACGGATCGCACCGGGAAAGTCATAGTTAAACTAAACACTAAACTGTCCAAGAACTGACTTCCTCGACAGCTCTGATTCAGGCTCCCAAAAATGCTCCACATGGTGAATCATGCTTCCTTCTGGAAATGACAGAACTTCCTCATCACGGTGTTCTAACTTGCCCTCTCCTCGTCTCCGGTGCTATCAGGAAAGGATTGAATTGCATGCCACATTTTTTCCGTGGTCGGCAGGGAGATGCATCCTTTTTGAAGAGGAAGAATTTCTATGAGTCAAAGGATGACAAACTGAAAATTAGTACCAGCCGCAGAAATAAATGACAAACAACAACATAAAGCCTCGTAGAGGTGGCCAGTGGGTGTATATTGGCTATTTGCCTTTCTGGCAACTTGAGTTGACTAACGATTGACAGGCAAACTTGCTTTTCACCGCTGAAAGTAGTAACAAAGTTGAAACCGCCAGTATTAGCTGTATGATTTTCTTCCTTGTTCTTGGTTTGACAAGTCTTATCTGATTGCAGATCAGGTGAAGGCGGTGCATGAAAGGTCCCAGCGTCCAGCCCAGCTTTGAAGGACACACAGCAAGAGTGTGGGGAGGTGGGGGAGGGAAAGGGCAGTGTTTCTGGGGGCTTGTTCCAATCAGACCTACACAGCGGGCTGGTTCAGAGGCACCGCGATGACAGCAATTTACAGAGACAGTTTGCTGCACAGAACTTTGAAATCAAAACAACAACCCCCTGCTTCACCCCCACCCCCCGCAAACCCCTATGATTGCTGAACAACACGTTGCTGGGATAAATACCTTACCATATGGTAAAATGATGACTTGCACTGGAAATCAAAATTTTAAACAGCTCTTTTCGTTTCTTTGTATACAAATTTTTAACTCTCTCAGAGCCAGTGTAGGTGAAAGCACAAGATGCATAGGCTGTCTAGTCAGTATTAGTTGTCAGGCTGTGAGCATTCCTAGAATAAAATCCTGTCCCAAACCAAATGAGTTGCAAAGTCCCACAGGAATGGATTTTCAACGCATTTAGCCATATAATGGGAAGAGTTGGACATTAAAAACTGGAGAGTGGTTGAATGGAAATATAGGGGAAATTATTGTGACTCCCTTAAACCAAACTTACCTTCTTTCCCTAGCCAAATTCCATAATCAACAATGCAGTATGTGCTTGACAGAAGAGTAAATAAAGCAAAAAGCAAAAAAAAAAAAAGTAAATGTTCATGCATTTTATTTAAACAAAATGCATTTTTTTTCGAGACTAATTTAGGAACATTTATTGCTATTGAGAGTTAGGTTTATATTCCTGGTCTTTATGTTGTCCCTGAGAAACAGTATTTTTTCCATATTGACATTTCATTATTTCAACATGGTTTACACTTGCTGCTCATAGCAGATGAGGAACATTAGATGCAAGCATGAAGCAAAGAAACAAAATAAAAGCTTAGTACATCCTAAACTGTTTTGGGTTCCCTGCTGCACCATGTAGGCTTAAAGCACACCTAAAGTGGAAGTCAGGGAATGTAGTAGTGGAAGAAAATTCCTGAATCATCCAGTTCAGCCACAGGCAGTGCAAACATAGAGTCCTTTTCATAAATGGGTCTAGTTCTACCCTTGACAAGACAACTTGCTGCTTCTTGAAAGGCTACACCAAGTCTTAGTTCTCCAAGTTGTCTCTTCTGATTTCCTCCACAAGTCTCTTGGTGGCCAAGACAACCTTTGTGGTATCTGTTTTAACTCAAAAACCAGTAGTTAACAGCAAACCATTACCTAAATGTAATGTTTCTGGGCAGCAGCTGATTCAATCACTGGAGAAAAAAATATTCTTAATAATGGCTAGGAATCATTCCTTAAAATTCATATATGGGCTATGCAAAAAGCCCTGTGCTGAAGTAGTACACAGAATAAAAGTTACTTGCTCATTCATGACCCTGAAACCATCATCCTATTGCAGACTGATCTGGAGCTGCAAGGCATGAGGATAGGTATTGAATCCCAAGGACTGATCATGGACAGCAGTTTTGCAATCAGAGAGGACCTTGCCAATTTGCTGATTCATTTCCTTTGGTCCCTTGGATGTAAAAATGAGAAGTCTAATCCCACTGCCACTGTACAGGGTATGCTTCATTGGTGGAGTCCAAACCAAAGCAATCTGAATCTAAAGGGAAAATTCACACATGAAAAGTATGTACACTCATGGATACGTAATTGAAACAACAACTCAGAAAGAACATTTGGGGTTTTAATTTTGTTGGTTTGAAAACTCTAGTCTTAATGCAGAAAGGCTTATTTTAAACCACAAAGAGAGAGCTGTGGGAATTAAAAATTATCTATTTTCAGCAGAAATGTCTGTTGCATTTTTTATTCATCTGTCTTTCAGATGAGAGTTTGAGCCCAATTTTTGCACAGCTGTTGGCAAATCTCCCCTTTACTGCAGTGGAGGAGGCTGATTGTTCATCTTTGGAAGATACTTCAGATGTCTTGTGTCACACAATAAGCACATGCAAAAGAACTTGAACAAGTTGGATAGTCCGCAACACAAGACCAAGGATGCATTTTCAGGAAAGGGAAAACTTGGTTCACAGGAGGGTGCAAGGCTTACATGGACAGGAGAGGAATAGCAGTGTAAAAGGGGCTCTTTGAACTGGGGAAAAAGCAATAGAGCAGTACCAGCTCTTGTCACTGTGATTGCAACCTAAAGATGAGAACCCGAAGACAACAGTGGTGGCCAGAAGGAACTTTGGAGTTGGGAAAGTGCTGGCTGGAGTGGGGAGTGGAGGACAAACTCAGCATCAAAATATCTCCTTATAGCTCTGATGGGTCATATAAAAATGCTCTGTTTTTGGGAAATGCTTGGTTAGTTGTACAACACTCTGTACTTATCAATGGTAACATTCATTAATGTAACTGCATACAGTGATTATGGATTTAGGGGGCCTGTTCAATCCCACCTTCCTTAACATCTGTGAATACCACAGTGAGTAGAAAATACCATAAAAATTCACAGGAAGGCTTTTCTCAAAGTGCTAGCCTGGAAAAGGAATAATTCAGCTATTCTGTGAACTGCACAAGTAGGCATAAATTATCTTCAGAAAAGCTGTCAAAATCAAAATCACAAAACTTTTCTATCACTTCTAGTGTACAAACTGGTCTTTCTCTTCTCCTACAGATTCACATATGTATGAATACATAACCCCATGATTGTGAATTCGTTTTCCAAACAACTCCTCCTGCCCTCCCCACATGTACACGTTCAGGCTATTTGCTTTTCTGGTCACAGACAGACTGACTGCCCTTGCACACTCACAGGTGTCAGACAAAGTGCAACCCCAGGGCCAACAGGGCTGCTCAGTCAGTGCACAGCCAGCTGCTGCCACCCAAGGAGCCTCAGGGAAAAAGCTCCTGCCAAACCACAGCTCCTCCTAACTATCCCTATGCTGCTGACTCCTTGACTGTGGACTCATCCACTGCAGTCCCATGACACCCCACCAGCCACACTGGGCTGGAGCAGGTCAGCACGTGCCTTCAGAGGGCTTTGGCTTGTACTCCTGGTGACTCAGGATTTCACCAAATGAACCAGAACCCAAATACTGAACAACTCTGCCAACCCTTTGCAAATGGAAGAAAAAGGATGGAGGAGGCTTTGCTGTTGCATTTTTTCATCATGAATAATGCTGAGTCCAAAAAAGGACTCCCGGATTAGATGGGGGAAAGCGAAAATCATTAGATAAATAGAATTTAGAAAGGATAAAACCAGCTGGATGGGAGTGGGAGCCCACAAGACCCATATTCTTCTTACTTTAAATGATGGTTGTGAGAAAAGCAGGGAAGGGNTTGACTGACACAAGTGCGCACCTCCCTTCCTCGTCTGACCTGGCGAGTCATTCCCGAGGATCGCCCAGTATCCCGTTCCCCGGCGGGATGGCATTCTCCCGCGAAGGAGTGATCGCATTACCCAGGCCCCTTGTGTAATTCTGGTTCCCAGCAATTGTTTTCTGGTGACCTTTTATTGTTAACAATTAGCGCTGGAGCTGGAGCACAACTGGTGTAAGCATATTTTACATCCTTCTCAAGCAAACAAAAAAGCTGGGTGGGCACGGGCTTGTTTCCTGGTTCACACCCATGACTCCTTTGTGTCTCAGATCTCCTCCCACCATGTGTCATAGTCAGCAAACCCACTCCCTTACCTTTTGGCTCCCAGATAGAGTGACGTCTTCGAGGGATGCGTAGGCATGCTGTGTGTATCCCATTTTTCCTTTCACAACGTATAAGAACACTGCCTCTCCCTAATACTCAGTCTTTCCTTATCCACGAGGCCAGAAATGTAAATCCCTATGCAATAGAGTGCAAAGAGTTGAGTGTGAAGAATGGTTTCTATTTATGTAAATGTACAGACCATAAACACCGCCCTCCTACACTATGTTATGGGTTCTTGTATGTATTTCCGTACAGTAAATATCTTAATAGTCAGTTCCCTCTGCTCGACCCCAGTAATATACACATGTCCCTGAAGCCACAAACACATCAATAATATTCTGATCCTCACATATAATAACGTAGAATTTCTTCCCTCTCCCTGCTTTATTAAACTACATTTGGGGAGAAAAGGCATAGTTGGCCGCCTTCTTCAAAACGAACAGCACTTGTGGTGGTCCAGGAATATGCCAAGTTCCGGGACTGAGGAACTTCCCACTTTTCCAGTAAGTCTTTTTCTTTCCTGTGAGGAAGAAAGGAAGGTGAGGAGGCAAAAGACCAGGGAGAGACACTCCGTTCTAATCTTGTTTCCTGCAATATGGCATGTGTGTGTGAGGGGGTGTCTGCGGTGGGCGGAGGGGGGAGGAACACACACACTACATTAATCAAATCGTGATTCTTTTAGGGTACAATAGGCAATTAAAAACAACAACTTGAATTTATCCCGAAGCCTGTTGGCGACTAACATATAACTCATTCTTTCTGCGGATAGCTTTACTTAGCAGGTCTGTGCCATGACTAATGAAGCCATCTCTCCGCTAGTGCGCTAATTCCAGACCTTTTGGGAAGGAGCCCGGCTGCAGCTCCCTGCATAGCCCTCCCCTCGCAGGCTCCTTATGGCCACCCTGCAGGTCCCTCCCACTGCCTGCGCTGTGCTCGGGAGAAGTGTGAGAAAATATTTCTCCTTTGAAATCTGCTTTAGGAGAGCTCTGCTTTGCGATGACATTTAAGGACAGATTTTTCTGGGGCACTTCTCATTTTATCCGGAACGTTTGAAAGCCACTTCCTTGGTAATCTTCTCGCCTGCTCCTCGGTGGCATGTAATGTGATCTCTCCGTACCCACTGGCCGTGGGGAGAGACACGGATCGCACCGGGAAAGTCATAGTTAAACTAAACACTAAACTGTCCAAGAACTGACTTCCTCGACAGCTCTGATTCAGGCTCCCAAAAATGCTCCACATGGTGAATCATGCTTCCTTCTGGAAATGACAGAACTTCCTCATCACGGTGTTCTAACTTGCCCTCTCCTCGTCTCCGGTGCTATCAGGAAAGGATTGAATTGCATGCCACATTTTTTCCGTGGTCGGCAGGGAGATGCATCCTTTTTGAAGAGGAAGAATTTCTATGAGTCAAAGGATGACAAACTGAAAATTAGTACCAGCCGCAGAAATAAATGACAAACAACAACATAAAGCCTCGTAGAGGTGGCCAGTGGGTGTATATTGGCTATTTGCCTTTCTGGCAACTTGAGTTGACTAACGATTGACAGGCAAACTTGCTTTTCACCGCTGAAAGTAGTAACAAAGTTGAAACCGCCAGTATTAGCTGTATGATTTTCTTCCTTGTTCTTGGTTTGACAAGTCTTATCTGATTGCAGATCAGGTGAAGGCGGTGCATGAAAGGTCCCAGCGTCCAGCCCAGCTTTGAAGGACACACAGCAAGAGTGTGGGGAGGTGGGGGAGGGAAAGGGCAGTGTTTCTGGGGGCTTGTTCCAATCAGACCTACACAGCGGGCTGGTTCAGAGGCACCGCGATGACAGCAATTTACAGAGACAGTTTGCTGCACAGAACTTTGAAATCAAAACAACAACCCCCTGCTTCACCCCCACCCCCCGCAAACCCCTATGATTGCTGAACAACACGTTGCTGGGATAAATACCTTACCATATGGTAAAATGATGACTTGCACTGGAAATCAAAATTTTAAACAGCTCTTTTCGTTTCTTTGTATACAAATTTTTAACTCTCTCAGAGCCAGTGTAGGTGAAAGCACAAGATGCATAGGCTGTCTAGTCAGTATTAGTTGTCAGGCTGTGAGCATTCCTAGAATAAAATCCTGTCCCAAACCAAATGAGTTGCAAAGTCCCACAGGAATGGATTTTCAACGCATTTAGCCATATAATGGAAGAGTTGGACATTAAAAACTGGAGAGTGGTTGAATGGAAATATAGGGGAAATTATTGTGACTCCCTTAAACCAAACTTACCTTCTTTCCCTAGCCAAATTCCATAATCAACAATGCAGTATGTGCTTGACAGAAGAGTAAATAAAGCAAAAAGCAAAAAAAAAAAAAGTAAATGTTCATGCATTTTATTTAAACAAAATGCATTTTTTTTCGAGACTAATTTAGGAACATTTATTGCTATTGAGAGTTAGGTTTATATTCCTGGTCTTTATGTTGTCCCTGAGAAACAGTATTTTTTCCATATTGACATTTCATTATTTCAACATGGTTTACACTTGCTGCTCATAGCAGATGAGGAACATTAGATGCAAGCATGAAGCAAAGAAACAAAATAAATGCTTAGTACATCCTAAACTGTTTTGGGTTCCCTGCTGCACCATGTAGGCTTAAAGCACACCTAAAGTGGAAGTCAGGGAATGTAGTAGTGGAAGAAAATTCCTGAATCATCCAGTTCAGCCACAGGCAGTGCAAACATAGAGTCCTTTTCATAAATGGGTCTAGTTCTACCCTTGACAAGACAACTTGCTGCTTCTTGAAAGGCTACACCAAGTCTTAGTTCTCCAAGTTGTCTCTTCTGATTTCCTCCACAAGTCTCTTGGTGGCCAAGACAACCTTTGTGGTATCTGTTTTAACTCAAAAACCAGTAGTTAACAGCAAACCATTACCTAAATGTAATGTTTCTGGGCAGCAGCTGATTCAATCACTGGAGAAAAAAATATTCTTAATAATGGCTAGGAATCATTCCTTAAAATTCATATATGGGCTATGCAAAAAGCCCTGTGCTGAAGTAGTACACAGAATAAAAGTTACTTGCTCATTCATGACCCTGAAACCATCATCCTATTGCAGACTGATCTGGAGCTGCAAGGCATGAGGATAGGTATTGAATCCCAAGGACTGATCATGGACAGCAGTTTTGCAATCAGAGAGGACCTTGCCAATTTGCTGATTCATTTCCTTTGGTCCCTTGGATGTAAAAATGAGAAGTCTAATCCCACTGCCACTGTACAGGGTATGCTTCATTGGTGGAGTCCAAACCAAAGCAATCTGAATCTAAAGGGAAAATTCACACATGAAAAGTATGTACACTCATGGATACGTAATTGAAACAACAACTCAGAAAGAACATTTGGGATTTTAATTTTGTTGGTTTGAAAACTCTAGTCTTAATGCAGAAAGGCTTATTTTAAACCACAAAGAGAGAGCTGTGGGAATTAAAAATTATCTATTTTCAGCAGAAATGTCTGTTGCATTTTTTATTCATCTGTCTTTCAGATGAGAGTTTGAGCCCAATTTTTGCACAGCTGTTGGCAAATCTCCCCTTTACTGCAGTGGAGGAGGCTGATTGTTCATCTTTGGAAGATACTTCAGATGTCTTGTGTCACACAATAAGCACATGCAAAAGAACTTGAACAAGTTGGATAGTCCGCAACACAAGACCAAGGATGCATTTTCAGGAAAGGGAAAACTTGGTTCACAGGAGGGTGCAAGGCTTACATGGACAGGAGAGGAATAGCAGTGTAAAAGGGGCTCTTTGAACTGGGGAAAAAGCAATAGAGCAGTACCAGCTCTTGTCACTGTGATTGCAACCTAAAGATGAGAACCCGAAGACAACAGTGGTGGCCAGAAGGAACTTTGGAGTTGGGAAAGTGCTGGCTGGAGTGGGGAGTGGAGGACAAACTCAGCATCAAAATATCTCCTTATAGCTCTGATGGGTCATATAAAAATGCTCTGTTTTTGGGAAATGCTTGGTTAGTTGTACAACACTCTGTACTTATCAATGGTAACATTCATTAATGTAACTGCATACAGTGATTATGGATTTAGGGGGCCTGTTCAATCCCACCTTCCTTAACATCTGTGAATACCACAGTGAGTAGAAAATACCATAAAAATTCACAGGAAGGCTTTTCTCAAAGTGCTAGCCTGGAAAAGGAATAATTCAGCTATTCTGTGAACTGCACAAGTAGGCATAAATTATCTTCAGAAAAGCTGTCAAAATCAAAATCACAAAACTTTTCTATCACTTCTAGTGTACAAACTGGTCTTTCTCTTCTCCTACAGATTCACATATGTATGAATACATAACCCCATGATTGTGAATTCGTTTTCCAAACAACTCCTCCTGCCCTCCCCACATGTACACGTTCAGGCTATTTGCTTTTCTGGTCACAGACAGACTGACTGCCCTTGCACACTCACAGGTGTCAGACAAAGTGCAACCCCAGGGCCAACAGGGCTGCTCAGTCAGTGCACAGCCAGCTGCTGCCACCCAAGGAGCCTCAGGGAAAAAGCTCCTGCCAAACCACAGCTCCTCCTAACTATCCCTATGCTGCTGACTCCTTGACTGTGGACTCATCCACTGCAGTCCCATGACACCCCACCAGCCACACTGGGCTGGAGCAGGTCAGCACGTGCCTTCAGAGGGCTTTGGCTTGTACTCCTGGTGACTCAGGATTTCACCAAATGAACCAGAACCCAAATACCGAACAACTCTGCCAACCCTTTGCAAATGGAAGAAAAAGGATGGAGGAGGCTTTGCTGTTGCATTTTTTCATCATGAATAATGCTGAGTCCAAAAAAGGACTCCCGGATTAGATGGGGGAAAGCGAAAATCATTAGATAAATAGAATTTAGAAAGGATAAAACCAGCTGGATGGGAGTGGGAGCCCACAAGACCCATATTCTTCTTACTTTAAATGATGGTTGTGAGAAAATCAGGGAAGGGAGTGACAAGTGGGTAGTGATAGTCTTCACTGCAAGAGTATTACCTGCTTTTTTCTCACTCTGTCCTCTTACTAATCCAACCAATTATTCCCTGTGGGAAGATAGAGGGAGAGGCAATATTGGATGGGTCCAGTTAAATCTTCTCTCCATAAAAAATTACTCTGAAGGAAGGAGGTTGTTTTCTGCTTGGCCTTCAGTGAGCTGTTCTTGGTCACTTGTACAGACACGGTGCTGGTGGAGACCACAGAGACCCAGAGTGCTGACCAAGATGTTCCCCACATTAAGCAGAGCTAAAGCTCAGTCAGACTGTAGGTTTTGGTGAACTTGTAGTCCTTTTCTGAGGTAAAGCTGCCAGGTTTTACACACTAGAATTTAAGAAAAAGAACTCTAGCATAGCATGCTAGAACTTCTAACAGTGTGTGCTACCTGCTTTGCTGGAGGAGTGAGCAGCTGCTGTAAAAGTACTAGAAAATTTCTGGCTACATGGTTTTTCACATAGGATACAGGAAACGCTCATATTATATAGGATGTTCAGTGATTCCAGTAATACATCAAATATGTGCCCAGATGTTAGTTTTTGAGTTTCTTACATTTTGGGCAAGAATCCTTTCAAAATATTTCCTCAGGCAACCAGTAGCTTAGGACCGAAGAGTTTATCTTGGTTAATTCTGACTGGTTTAAGGAGAAAAAGATTGTGGGGATCAGATCCTTAGCTGTTGTAATCTGGCACTGCTCCACCAAACTAAATAAACTTCTGAGTTCACACACTGGCTAGAGAGAGTCTAGCCCTATTCTATAGCTCTTTAATCCCACAGATTTTCACTGTATTGGCAAGAACCTGCTTGGTTTGAGTAAGAAATACTTGATGTTTCTCAGCTTTCATTGTCAATTTGCTACCACCAATGCTTAAGTCCAAACACTGCTTGTGAACTTCAGTACAATCAATGCTTGACATCTAACTGGTTGAATGGATTTCTCAAGCAGATAGCTGAGACTGATGTAGAAATGTTAATTTTTGTGTCTACATCTATTAAATAAATATCCTGCTTCTGGGCAACAGCTGGTAGGAAGTGATGACTTTTGCTTGGCACTGTATATCTTTTCTATGGATATTATTTTCTGCCCATTTTTCAAATCTATTAATAAAGTGTAAAGTATATAAGATCTTTGATGCCAAATGTGTTGCTTAGGCTGTGTTTCCTCTAGTTGCTCAGGAAAAGTGGGACAAAGAGCTGCTAGTGAAAAAATGTCCAGGATTGCCTATTTTTCTTGCTTGTAAAAAGGTTCACTTCAGTTTGAGGTTAGTCACTAATGAATGCTCAGCATAGAGGACTAGTGTCTTGAGTTATGCTCCCTTGTGATATACTTTTGGCAATTGTCCAAACTGCTTTTTTTCCTTAGTGTTTCATTGATTAGTGCAAGGGTGCAAATTGGGTAAAAAGAAGTAAATTGATATCGAGAAGTCAGAAATGCCAGGTTTGGTGTGCCCGGTTTGTGTGTGGAAATTTGTATTCCTGAAATGCATCATCCTTTTGAAAGGCAGCCTTGCTAAGTCTATATTTATGAGTGTTAATTATCATGGAGGCAAAGCTCATGACTTTATAGCCTGATGTGATTTTGGTGCTTAAAAAAGGAATTAAACCATTTAATTATATTTGAAGCATGTAAAACAACCCTCAAAAATCTATGGCACTTGTTATATACAGAATTAATTTTCTGAAAATTGGCATAGAAGAGTATGAATTAGTGCAATTAAAAAAAAATAAAGACATGCTTTAAGAATTTTTTTCCACCTCTGTTAGCCTGTGAGATCCTGACTTATATAATTCACTCAGAATTGCCATGTGACTGTAACTCTTTAAAAATTCATTCTTTCTTTTACTGGAAGGTTCCTCTTTCAAAAGAGTTAAATGATACTTTATGCCAGAGATCTCCACAAATAACTTTCCTCTTTGTAAATAGCTGTTGCTGCTATTATTAATAATGCCAACACAGCACAGGAAAAAATACCCTCTGTCACAATGATCCTTCCCCGTGGTCCAGTGGGAATGAAACCTAAACTGCCCTGGGAGGATGCTGCCATCACAGACCACATTCTTAAGACAAAAATGGTGTGGTCTTTGGGAGTTATGCAAGATGAAGAAGTTGTACATATTGTATGTACAGTCCTATATGTGTGGATGTGGAGTCAAGGAGATAGCCGGCTGGGGAGATACCTGCTTAGCCTGCAAAGGAATTCTGAAATTAATTAAAGAAAAATGACAAGCACAACCAGGGCAACACCAAAGTTCCAGGACACTGCTGTATGATGGTTTCCTTGGCAATAGGACTGGGCATAGAGGAATTTCTGTTTGTGGATGAAGAAGTAGGGTATGTACTCCTAAATGCCTTGACTCTTCATGCCTTTGTTTTTATTTTCAGTTTTTATGCTAAGTGTGGAACATATAAAATTATTTTAACATACAACATAAGGATTTTTATTTGTCTGAATTATAATACACCATATGTGAATGCATCTGTTCTTCACTGTGTTACATTTATTATTTGTATTATGGTGGGGCCTCAAGTTTCCACCTCAGATCAGGGTTCCAACTTGCTAGGCAAGGCACAAACACATAATGGGAAACACTCCCTGCTTTGAGAAAAACATACTCTAAATTGACAAAAACAGTTCAGGGTGAGAAAGGAAAATAGAGCCTCAGTACTGTTACATGGTAGTTTAACCTCATCTAAACTGAAGTTGCTACAGTCCTGCACCTCCAACCCAGAACCTGGATTGCCTATTTGATGGCTTAAACTGGCTCATGACTTGAAAAACTGCATCCCAGCAAGGAGAATAGGATTGATCTGAAACTAATCACCTTTTTAATTTGGTAAGGTTAGTTTAGCATTATTAGCTCCTTGAAGTGATTCCCAGTGCAGCGATATGAGCAGCAATGCTGGCACAAGGGAAGGGGCATAAACTGCCATGGAAACTCACATCTGGGGATGCTGCACCAGGCCTGGCTCTACATGGTAGGAGAAAGCAGTATCACAGCTCCATGCCACCACATCTCTCTCTGCACCATGCCCCTTGCTCTGAGGTGCTGCAAACCTCACCTGTCTCACTGCCTGAGAGCAGAGCCCTCCAGGAAGGATCCAGCAGCCAGGATGAGGCCCTTGCCTCCCAAAAGAAGTAGGAAATCCAGGACTGGACAGGTCAGGCACAATGTAAATGCTCTGACACGTGCCAGCAAGTGGAGTTTGCTCAGGAACCCAATTTGTCCCACTCCTGTCTCCCCTCTCTATGCATGTTTGCACACACACACACACACACAGACACACACACACACACACACAGACACACACAGACACATATATGTACATACCAGCCCCCAAACGGTGGGGAGTACCACAGGATATCCAACATTTCTGGATATGCAGATCAGAAACTCAAGGCTCTTGGGACTATGGTCAGGAGATACTATTTATGGACCCTTTGATGTTAAGTGATATGTTACTAACAGTGTGCATTACATATGTTCATACCACGAAATACAATGGGAACGGCTTTCATCCTCAGATCTCTGTGTGCTCTCTGCTCCTTTCATTTTCAATTTGCACTCTTATTTTTAAAAGCCCAATGGGGCTTGCTCCATCTCAGCATTTGGTTTCTTTCTTTGTCCTCCTACTGCAATCTGTTACCTCTTGTTATCTAGCATTATCCCTTTCTGTACTTCTTTATGTGGTCTTGCATGGTTGCTGCTTCCACTAGGAACAAGCTGCCTGCCTCCAAGGGAATATCTTTTTTTATTTATTTGTTAAAAAATTCTCATTTACAAGCACATGTTTTTTCATGCATTTATGATGCAAAATTGTTCTGTCCTTCTATGCTATGGGCCATGAAGAATGTTTGCTTTAATTTACCCTACATGCTGGGCTGTTGCATTCTTCTTGTCTCTAATTTATGCCACATACTGTGTACTCCCTTGTATTATACAACATAAAGTTGCCAGATGGGTGAGTGCAATGCATACTTGAAAATGAAGGCTTTAAGGCAACTGCTTAATCTGAAGCTGCAGAACAAGCCAACATGAAAAAAGAAAGAGCATTTGAAAATATACCCAAATGGGTCAGTAGTCATTATGTGGGGCTAACACTCTGAGAACACTCACTAATTAGTATATCATGTTATTAACTTTTCTTTGAGGTTTATTTTTTCCTGCCTGGTTTTCATGGTTTGTGATGGGGAAAGATAGAGCCAACAGCAAAGCATTAATGGGAAAGGATATTTGGCACTAAACCAAGATCTTAGGACCAACTTTTCAGAATGAATTGGTGCCCAGCACTTGAAGGCTTGTCTGGCTGTGGTTAGTGGGTCAGTTTGGCATTGCACTTTGCCAGGCTGTGGGGGATTCTGTAGAAGATACTCAGCATATGGGGATTTTGTCACTCTTGATCTCTTCCTTTCCTACAAAGACCATATTATATGTCTCTAAGGTTTATTTTACACTGTGTGGGCTGAATAACTGAAGAGCTCCAGCTTCCACTCACCACATGCATGATTCCTGGGGCTGTGACCACTGCTTAACACTCATCTTCCATCCCCTTCTTCCATCAATGTGGGGGCTACATCCAGCTGCTGGTTTGCAAAATTTGCTTTGCTGTTGCTGCTCTGGATGACAATACTTAATACTTGGGTACATCATGAGAAGTGGCTTATGCCTGGAGAAAGCTGGTGTGCCATGGAGGCATGGAGGGGTCCTGCAGCAACCAATCCTAGCACCTACCATGGGATTATGTGTGTGCTTATGTAACATTTTGTGGGGGAAGCAGGGATATCCTGGATGAAATCTGGGCTCTGCAGAAACTGACAGAAACTCTGCAAGTATTGGCTGTGAAACAAGACTTTCTGCCTATACCCTGATGTGCTCAGAGAGGCTGTGGTTGCTGACACCGGCAAGAAGCAAGGTGCCTTGCTCAGCCAGCACTCCAGAGAAAGGAAAAACTGGAAGTAACCATGCATTTCAGGTGGGCTACTGGAAACCAGGCTGGGATTGCTAAACAGATG
>VYZS01084735.1:9368-22528 GCA_013400695.1 Neodrepanis coruscans | reverse complement strand
ATATAAAGCATGATGTTATTAGGATCCAGTCCATACCTTAATTCTGTTTGAGATTTGATGAATCAGGGCTCTATTAAAATTCAGTGCAAATCAGCTTACTCAAGGACACATTACATAAAGTCATGCGCTATCTAACTCCTTTTATCTTGTTGTCTTTCTAACTAGTAAAAGAATCTCGAATCTCATAAACTCGTATGTGGGGTTGGCCACCAACATAATAAATCTCAAACATATATTGCTCATAGGCACCTGCTTAAGGTATGCACACATGGCATAATCAGCATACAAAATTCTTTGTGTATTTTTTGATGTATGAAATATCCTTCAGGATTGTTCATGTTCATAGCAAGGAATCAACAGAAACAAGGTTCTCTGGCATCCACATTTCAGCACTTGTCACAGAGTCCATAATCAAGTGCTCAAAACTGACCTTTTTCACCAAAAAAATCACATTGAGGATGGGAAACAAGGAAGCTTTGGGATTTCACTATTTTTTTCCTCATATTCCAACGTGTGGACACCCCACCCATTTATTTTATTTACTGTACTATGTTCAGGTTTTCCTGAGCAAACAACTACATCAGTTTTTCCCCTGATGTTGTATAATGTACTCAGCATTGTCCTATTTGACTGTTTCATCACAACAGAGAAAACATATTGATAGGGACTTCCTTGTGAATTTGGGCTGTGATGTGAAAATACTCTTTCTTTCTTCCTTTTCAGGCTGTAAACTGTCTAGGAAAAAGAGTCGTCTTTTCACCTGTTTTCATAATATGTAGCACAAACAATATCTGATCAGAAAACATTTTTCAGCATTTCCTCAATAGACACTTGTTTATTCTTGCTGTGATTTCCTCAGCTGCTACTGTTGTTGCTACTGTAGGCAATCTGTTGAACATTAAACCATATTTGAAGCATGGTTAATTATTTGCACTGAATTAGCTCACCCTCAAGATTGTGACTTGTCTGAAAAAACATAAGTAAGAAGAAAAAGCAAGTTTCAAGAAAAAAAACAACAACCAAGCATAAGGATGGCTAACAGTGCTATGATCCTTCAGGTTCTTCCAGTGGTCTTTCTCCTAGGGACCACACATTTGTGCGTGAGTATATTTTTATACTTCTTTTCCTTCCATGTGCCAGCTTTGCTCCATGCTAAGCCCTGCCTGGGCAGGACATTGAGGCACCCAAGTAAATGTGGCATAGGAGGGAAGTCCTATATGTTTTTGGAGCAGACATCTACACTGTCAGGGAATGACTCAGCTGGGTACACTCAGTGGCCACTCCACTCCCAGGGGTGGCTCTCCCAGCCCTGGGAACTAATCTCCAAAAGACTGTGCTGCAGCATGGGCAGCTCATATTAGAATCATAGAATATTTTGGGTTGGAAGGGACCTTAAAGATCATCTCCTTACAACCCCCTTGCAGTGGACAAGAACATCTTCCACTAGACCAGGTTGCTCAGAACCCCATCCAGCCTGACCTTGAACGTTTCCATGAATAAGGCATCCACCATCTCCTTGAGAAACCTGTGCCAGTGTTTGACCCCCTTAGTCTTCATGCTGAAGGGATTAAGTATCAGATTACTACCTTGGCAGTTTTGCAAATTCTTCTGTCAGAGGTAAAATTTGCCCGAGCTATATGTTTTGGATGACAGAATTATCATTGCTGGTAATGTGGGAGGAAGGTTAATGGCAAAATATTCAGCATAGCTAGAGATGGCCAGAGCTCTGCTCTGGCAGAACTTGATATACTTTACCAAATCTATTCATCTTCTTTTTAAAAAAGACTGGAAGAGTGACTTGTAGCCAAAGGAAAGTTAAAAGTTAGTTTTTAAAAAAAAAATTCTATTATTCTTTCAAGCATGGCAATCAAGTAGATTTTCTCATGAAGGAATCTGAGGTTATTTTAAATATCTTTCTTAGTGGCAATTCCTATGTGTGCAGATTCATATTTACTGAATTTCACTGCAAAAATTCAGATGTTGAAATGTTAAAATTGAATTATTTGAAAAAAATATGTAGTGAGGAGTTTAATGGGTTATAGATCTTTTTAAAGAGCTTGGCGAGTTGGAGATCAGTTACTTTTGCAACACAATAGAGTGATTATTAATTAGTGTATCATCAGAGCTATCTATATTCTGTCAGCAGTGGGTATGTGACACTTGGACTAGCAGTACAGGCAGCAGTTTACTTAGGTGATCAGTTCTAGGGTAGTTCAATGACAATTTTACAGACATTGTGAGAACCCAGTCTAACATAAATAAGGTCATAATGAATTGGCTGTGTTAACATCAGTGAAGATGTAGGAGCAGTCCTGGACAATATGAAGTCTTGTACAGATTTTTCCTAACTAGTCCTAAGTGTTAGATTGATTCATTAGCTTTGACAATGCTAATCTAACTTTGCTCTAAATATTGTTATGGAAAATGTAGTGTATGTCTTCCTCCACCCCTAAAAATTCATTAACATTACTAAAATGCATAAGCAATTCTGCTGTCACAGAAAAGCAGCACGACAGAATATTCAGCAGGCTAGTTTTTAATAAAACATGCTTTTTCTTCATAATTAATATAACAAGGTTTTCTGGCTTAGCACTTGGCATGGATCCCAGAAAAAAAAAAAAAAAAGAGGGGAATGAGTTGCCATGATGGGACCATTGCATGACAAACAAGTTGTGAGAGGACATCTTTGCCTTAATGATTTGCCCCAAAGAAAAAGTTGTACTGAAAAAGAGTGAATGAAAAAAATAATAGACTTAACACTTTGCTGAAACCATGGAAAACACCCTCAAATTCCTATTTCCATCCTTTCCCAGAGCTATCTATCTTCAAAATTTTTATTTGTATCAGGTTTTAGGAGTTTTTATACACACTTATTAACAAATATTTTTAGTGAAATATAGCAGAAGTCAAACACAGTTTTAAGCAGTAGCTCATGTTGAGTCATTCAAAACAGGAAAACACTTGGACATTCAAGGATCTGGCAGGTATGGAGCAGACCCCTAAGGCAAAAATTTCAATTCAGTTCTTTCATATGACCTGAAGAGAAACTGATTTCGGGTTCATGAATCCAAACTCTTTCCATAAAAGGCATAAAGCTGTATAGTGGGTGCAAGTGAGAACAAAATTTGGTCCTTTATTTTAGCAATATATGATGCAACTGCACCACAGATTGTCTTCACATATGGCAGGTCTTCTCCGGTTGTTTTTTTTTTCCTGATTTTTATTTCACTTCTGCTCATCAAGATACTATAGTAGAAATGTGCCTGCCATCAGTATTGTGTTGTTAAGTATTGCTTTCTTAGCCAAAGACAAAACTGAAGAACTGTGGTGCAGCAGGTTGTGCAATTCAGCTGTATCTCCTCACTTTCCAAACTTGTATTGAAGCAACTATTCTGAAATACACATAGATTTAAATGGTATGATTAAATGTTGTGCTAAGTTGGGCTAGAAAAATCTGGAACAGGACAAGACTAAGTTGGATTCCACAACACTCCAGCTTGTCCAGGCTGCAGCTCCTATTCAATAATGCTCTAAAGTGATTCAGCACAAGTTCACATAAAAAAAAAAATTATTTTTAAATCAACAGGTATTCAGATCAGGTTTTTTCTTTGTATCAGAGCTCCCTGCAAGCTCAACACACTTGGCAGCAAGGAGGAAGACTTGCAAGTGGCAGAGTAGCAGAGGTGGCTCTTCACTGAATATTCCAGAACTTCAAAAAATTGATGTCTGCTGAGTTGTGATGAATAGTGTTTCAAAGTCACTAGCCATGCCCAGTCCAATAACCAAGTGCACTTATTAGCAAAAACAGATAAAAGTATCACTTAAAGATCAAACAATTGAAAGAACTTATCAGTACCTGTCTTCTGCCTGGCCCACAGCAAGCAGGAACCTGTTACCAGACCTGATACCAGTGCAGGTCTTTCTTTACCTCAGGTGCTTGATACCAACACTTTACAGTATCTCAAAGTCAGCTCTGGCATCTTTTTCAACCCCCACAGTGGTTCTGTTCCCATAGTAAAGTCCCACTTCTGCTTCCCTCACCCTCACTCCAGTTCTGCACACAAGGGCTTCATGCTCCGCTGTGTTGAGAACTGATCACTGCGAAGAGAAGTGAATGTTGTCAAGCCTGTTTCTATTTGTGGCCCATCAGGTGTGATACCCTTCTGCAGCGCTCGCCTAAATTTGCCTGATGCAGCAGGAAAACCACGCAGCCCTGGGAGCGCCCCCAGCTAATTTTGCACCGTGCTCTCGGAGAGGGAAGCGTTCGGCACTGACCCCCGAAGGCAATCAGCTTATGCCCTGAAGCGTGCAGGTTGATATCCCGTGTAACTAAAGGGACGTAATGACTTTGCATAAGCTTTAAGTCTAGCAGTATAACCTGCATTCCCAGCACTGGCTGCAGGAGCATTTGATAGCTCAGCGCATTCACGTTAACGTGACACGCTGGCTCCAGCAGCCCCCTGACACAGATTTTGTCACTTTTCCTTGCTGTGGCACCCAAGGCTGACCCCATTTTCCACCCGGGAGCATGAGCACAACTCATCCACCAGTGAGCAGCTTTAAAAACAACCAAATGCTACCAGGCCACTTCTCATAGTGCAAAGATTAATTTGGAAACTTTGATCTCTTGGAAAACAGGAGCAGGTAACCACGGTGGTTTCAGCAGCACCCCTGAGGGAACTTGCTTTTTTCCTGGATCCCTGTGATTTTCTGTATCAGGTGCTACCATAGGAAAGGTTCACAACTAAATAATCTGCAAAGTAAAGACTTTAAATGTGAACTTCTTTGGGTACCCTTGGACCAGTTGATAAGGACACATCACTTACTCTGAGGCACGTGGTGCAGTTCAGCGCAGAGGCAGGAGATGTTTTGTAGGCAGAGGTGATGAACTCAGAGGTTTTGGTGGAATCCTTTCAGAGAATATTTTCCCAGGCTAAAAATACAATGTGTTGCATGTGTGCTCCAGATGATAGTATGCCCTGCTTTCATTATACTGGAACCATGGCCTTGGCTGAGAAATACAATGTCATTGCTGGAAAAGCCACTTTCTCTTGAAGTTCAAAGACTGTCACTACCCAAGATGGTTACAGGCAAAAATCTGGTCGATTGTAAGAGCATCAGAACTGTTGATTCTCTCCTCCTTTGGCAAGCAGCCCAGGCAAAGGTTCCTACTGAGAGCTGTCAGCAGGATCAAGGGGTTCACTATGAGAAGGCAGTAGTTGTGTCTGCCCTCGTGGCTCCTTCATGTCTTATGTCAGCTGTAGAAGGAAGTTGAAGAAATATCTATCTTCATTCTCCAATTCAACCCCATCCCACCTCCTTCTTGTCTGCAAAGCCGTGACTTCACAGGTGAACAAGTGAAAGCATAATCTTTGTTCTGCTGCCATGGAGGCCGCTTCATAACAAGTTGCAGGAGAATTTGAAGGACTTAATAAAATTAAGTGACTAGGCCAATTCCTACTGATGCAGCTTAGTGTTTGAACTCCTATAGTGCTTTGTTGCAAAGTGTGTACATGTGTAGAGGCGGTTTTCATCTCTTTTCCTAGTCTGTAATGCCAGCTTGAGTAGCTGTACTGTTTTCTCTGGAATTCTGTTTTGCACACATGTAAATTCAAAGCCTAACCCTGTGCTGTCACCTTTTTGTTCTCTTTCTCCACCTGCATTTGTGTTCTAGTTACTCATTTTTATTGTGATAAGGGCTAGCAGTGTATCCAAGTCACAATAAACAGTTCAATGGCAGAATGCCCTTGGCAGCTCTAAAAAATTTCTGTTGAATTTGGGGTCAAATCATCCTGGGTTTATTCAGAAATAACTGCCAGGGATTAACTGGACATTTCTGTCTGAGAAAGAGTCATAGAATTCTGTCCTGAGATGAAGAAAGCTTATGGTTCTGGCATTCCTGGTTGAAATATATTACATCTGATTAGTCTGTCTTTCTGGAGAAGCTGAAATGGAAAAACTGAAAAGTATCATGTATTTGCAATGTTTAATTTTGGTGCAAAACCTATTTAGCAAAATTTTGATGGTTCTTTGGAGAAATGAAGTGAAGCACTTCAGTGAAGTGCTGATCATTATAACAGACAACAAAGGTCAGGTGAAATTAGGATATTTTGAATTTCAGTCATTTTTCCATTTTTTTTCAAAGAGCCCTATAAATGTAATTGTCTCCACAGTCAGCAATGCACTGGTAACCATATCAAATGTCTCTCCTAGCTTATTTTTTTGTTAGGGTTTCTTTTTTATGAGCCTAAAGTAATAAAATTTGAAATTGCTCTCTGCAAATTCTTCCAGCTTTGTCCCTCATCTCTGCAGACCTGCTATGAACAGGATGCAGTGATTTTATTCTCTCTTGAGAGAGCACACAAAGTGTCGGTGTCGAGCTGCAGCAAAGAGACTGGTGAAACCAGCCCCACCGTCTAATTTCTTCTCCCCCCACATCCCTCCTTTTGTTTGAATCCTTCTCCTCGTTGGGCTCAGTGTTGCACCTCGTCAGAAGGACAAGATCCTCCTCTGCTGGCCATGAGCAATACGGCACTGCAGGCAGGAGGCCCTGCCTTCATTGCCCCTGTCTGCACCCCCTCCCTGCAGCCCCCTCCGACACCCCCCCGTGCACCCCTCCTAACAGCCTCCTTTTGCATCCCATATCCAACATCTTGCATCCCACGTCCTGCATCCCACACCCCCTCATGAATTTGTTGAGGAGGAAGGGGCAAGCTTCAGCAGACAGCAGGGAGGAAGGTGAGCTCTTCCTCCTCTGCTGCACACCACCATGGCACACTTCATGACGGGAGCCAAAAGGCTAAAATTTGGCCCTCAGCTGGCTAGTGGGAGTGAAAATTCTGTAAAAGCAATGTGGTCTGGTAAATAGTCCGCTGAACCTCAGGAAGGAGGAAAAACTCTCCATGCTAAGTCGATTCTGCCCGAGGTTTTGTCCTCGGTGGCTCTGCTGCTGCAGCTTGTGACAAGTGCACAAGGAGGGAAAGGTCCAGCACAAAATAAGGCATGGAGCCTTACAGTAAAGACTATGTTTAATTCTTAGACCCTTCATGCTTGGTGCTCCAGGAGTTTTTGTTCCCAGTAATATTCATGCTGTGGCAGCAGATAGAGGCTTGTATCCAAAAGCAGGAAACAAAATCTGGGACTCAGCCACCTAGAGTCCAAGTCACACCCTGGTTTGAAGGATATTACTGAAACCCTGCACTTCCTCTAGGGCACCAGTTTATTGCAAGAGGGAATTTAAGGTACGTGCACTTTTGCAATCAGCTCTGTCCGTGCTTGGACAGGAGAGGCAGGGGAGTAACCTGGAAAAGAAAGTAGTGAATCAAAGTGCCACATCTCTCATCTTTCTTATTTCCTTCAGGTGTGAGCACTGTGAGATTGTCATTTCTGCTCTACAGCTGGGGAAACTGAGGCACAAAAAAATGTGATGTGATGTCCTGCACCTCATTCAGCCTTGGGCTGAAACCCTCTAATATCTCCCCGGGGTACCAAGGGCTGCCTCGAGTGCAGGGGAAAGTTCACTTAAGTCAAACCCTTCAGGTCCAGTTTCCAAGCCCATCAGGCAAACTGAACAACAGGGCAGCACAGAGAGCTTGGGGTGGGAGATGAAATGTTTCTTGCTTTTCCTTCCTCTCATTGTTGCTTCCTTGTTCTTTGTTTCATCTATTCCTCCAAAAGAAAGGAGCAGACCATTTGCAGGGTTTGTTTTGGTCTGTTTATGGATGAACGCTGCCACTAACTGTAAATGGAGCAATTAGACCTTTGCTTTATATGGTCTCCATCGGGGTCTGGCAAAGGATCTGACAAACCCTGTACCTGCACTCAAGAAACATATACACCAAGGACAGAGCTTTTACAGCCTTCTCATTTACCATTATCTCTGCACTCATTCATGAGGGGCAATTGTGTGAGGATGTGTCCTTTCAGCTGCAAAGGATTTAGTTCTGTATGTGTGTGGCTCGCTTAAATGCACCTGGGAAGGGGCTCTGCGGAGTGGTTCAGGGGGGACATTGCTATCATTAAAGTCAGTGGGAAGGGGAGAGCTGGAGTGTCTGTTCTCCCTGGCTCAAACACAAGAGGGACGCAAACCTGCCTGAAGCAAAAACTCATTTATATATTCCAGATAATAGTCACAAATGTGAATTCTGAGCTTTTCTTGTCCTGTTTCTTATTCATTGCTTCTGATTCGTTTGTTCTTAGTCACAACCAGTATTACTGAGAATGTCTTTCTTCTATATATAAAGTACAAGTAAACAGGGCATATATTTACAGTTAATTGTATCTGAAGCAATGCATAGGTGCCCATAATAGTTTTGTGTATATGCTGCATTTATTAAGTGTGTTAAATTGCTTGAAAATATGCTTTCTTCCAAAAAATCATGTGAAGGATGAAGAATAGCAGCTCCAAATCTCCTGCTTTGCACCCACTGTTAGCATGTGTATCCTGACTGCAGGCAGGTAGCCCTGTCTGCAGCTGGGATTTAGAGCAAGAGGGAAAGCGAACGGAAATCGTCATGCTGAGGATGCATCATGATGTAGAGCCAGTGTGTCGCCTTTCAGACAAACCTCACTCACACTCTTCAAAGGCTGAGAGCTGTTTTCCGTCTTCTGTTCCCTTTTGTTGCTTGCCCTTGATCATGAGCCAGACAGGAAAGGCTGGAGCCCCACGTCTGAGGCTGGACACATGGCATTTCCTCATGGAAAGCACCAGAAATATTCTCCTGAATCCAAAGGTTGTAGATAGCCTTCTAGCTCAGGAGTCCATATCCCACTGGCTGCACCAGCTGTAGGCTCCTGGGTTGTGCTGCACTACCCGATCTCCACTCTGCTGTGCCTGGGTACGTTCCAGCCTCCAGCTTTGGCAGCCAGCTGGAGCAGGGCTTCTGTCGGCATTTCAGAGAAGTCAGACAAACAGACAGTGCAGCATCACTTTCTAAGTAAAGAGGCAATTTAACTCGTTCACGACAGGCTTGCCCCAAAGCAGACCAGTCCAGCAGCTTTGGCTGTATGCTTAGGCAAGCCAGACCTCCCATGTGGGTTGTTGACGTTTTGTTAATCTTTCGAAAGGGCTCTTAAAATCCAGCCCAGTTAGCTCCTTATCTGGATGTCCAGCACTAGGGGCAAACAGAAACTTTGTACCATAAGCAAAGTTCTGTGCTGGCTTTTTTTAACCCAGAAAATGACTCTCTGCCCTTTATTATCTCATTCAGGCTTCCGAATTTTCCACCCAGGACAGCCTCATGGATGGTAAGTGGTTTCAGTTTCTTCATTTTAACTTCTGCATACAAAACTGAAAGGTTGGCAACCTAGTTCATCAAGACCTTCATTAGTGCCCAGTGCTGAATTTTATTAACTTCATACAGAGCCTTGCTGAGCTTAAAATAAGGCCTGTGATCAAGTAGAAAATCTGTTTAACTTTGGATAAGTAACATAGTGAGAACTTTCAGACCTCCACCTGTGCTCCATGTGCAGGAGACAATGCATCATCTTGTCCCAGCTAGGAACGTGTCTTGCACACTGGAGCTCAAAACAGAGGTACAGCAGCAATACCAATGTGCAGCTTATCATGGGGTTCTTCTAGACCACACCTGCAACTCTCAGTTCTGTTCCAGGCCAGGATTTTTCTGCCACTCTGTGCCTTCATGTGCTTTTGGGATCTATGGGTGACACAGTGGGGTCATGGGCTGGGGGAGAAGTCATGGTGCTGAGATGCAAACCTCCCAAAAAGATAAACAAAGAGCCTAGTTGTGGGTGAAAACTGAGGTTCAATAAGTGAAAGCTGACTTTCCCTTGCAGCATACAACTAACTGTTGAACTTATTTCTGCAAGACTTTGTCCAAAGTGCAAGAGGATTCAAAAAGTATTTACAAGCTTATGCAAGTAAAAAATAGTTAAGGGCTATGTAACATTAAGTTGTCAATAAGGGAAAAGCTGTGAAGAATATTGCATGATGATGTGATTGTGTGAGGATTTTTGTATCCTTTCACAGCCTACTTGGTCCACATAGAAGATTATGGTTTTATTGATGAGTTTAGTATTTTTGTGGGTAAACCCTGTTCCTCCTTTTCTTGATTTCAGTGGCTCTTAGATCTGAGTTTATAATGTATAGATAATGAAGGATTAAATTAATTTTGCTCATTTTCCTGCAAAAAGAGTGTAGCTTTTACTATGCGTTCGTTATTCATCTGAATTGATGTTCATTCCAGTGACATTCTGGCTTTCAGGTCAAACCTGAAAGTCCATAAACCTTGTAGCTCATACAGCAGTGCTTCTTTCCCCAAATCAATGCTGCTGTTCTAATGTGGGTATAGAAAATTAATTTCGAAATAATTTCTGTATCTGACCTCATTATTTGACTTCTGCAAATATTTGGCCATAGAGTCACACACTTGACTTCAGGGTTTGCACATTTCTTTACACACAAGTTTGCAGCCTTGTGCAAACTGGTTGTTTTGCCTTTTGATGGTAGAATATCCCTTTCACCATTTCTTAATTCATCCCTTTCCTTATGATGTATGGTCCTTACATCTGTCCCTCCACTGTACCTACACTGTCCTACTCCACATATTCCTGCAAGTCTCCGCTCCTACAGCCATTACAGTCCACCTTCACCCAGCATCCAGTCCTCTGAGGAAAAAAGTGTGCACAACTCCTTTTAAGTAACAGCCACAAAACTATTTGAAAGACTTCCTGGCTTTATTGTTGGCTGGTCTCCCTTCCTTCTGAAGCTACAGATACTCCCAGCCACAGCCTGCTCAGAAGGGAGGAAATATTGCGAGGTCTCATCTCTGCAGAAATAAATGGGGAATATCTCATTATTTAAAATATAGTCAGGATTCCAGCCTTGTAAAAATAACACTACAATAATCTCAGAGCTGGAGACAAAAAGCACTTAGAAAGGTGATAGGAGAAGTCATCGTGCTTAAATTAGGCCAGATTTCAGTCAGTCCCCAGAGGTTCAGAGAGCTTGAATAAATGCTGGGTACTTTCTGGCGCTCTTGATGTGTGTTGGCAATAGGCTTTAACTCTGCACATCACTCATCTTGACAACTGCAGTCCAACAAAGTTACCTCGCCATTCAGGTCACCTGATGGCATCCTAATGCATCACTTTTCCACTCGGAACATTAGTCATGACTTGATCCAGTGAAGGTTTTGAAAACAGTGTGACTGTCGACATTGGGATATCTGTTCTCTCAATAACAGAGAGCTCATATAAGCTAATGAACAAGGGGATATTGATCAGAAATCCACTGCTTGATTGACAGCTCTTGGCAATATGAAAAACTGCAGATGAAAGCTTGAGCAGTTTAAAAGATCACCCAGACCTCAAAGCTGATTTGAAGCTTTAAAAGTCAATCTCTGTCTATCAATTATGGGGGGATTTTTTGTACTGCACAGAGGAAAGTTACTCTTTGAAAATTTGCATGCAGGATGTCTAATTTAATTTCATGTAATAGTCACATTTCAGTGACAAATGTCAGATCACTGCTTTTTTTAAGCATGTTAAGGTTTTCCAGCACTTACAAAGAATGAGCACTCTGATTTAGTAATATGTTTAAATCAACCAGTGTATCAGACTTTGTGCTTTAATTATGTGCTCAGATAAAAAATGTGTTGTTTTTGCTTTACTAAACCTGTGGCTTTTTATGAATAATTAAAAAAATGGAATGAGAGCACTTCTTAAATAAGAGATGTGGAAGTCAAATAGTTATTTAGTGCCAAAGCAAGGATAAATAAGAAGACATCTTTTAGTTTGATGTCATATACCTAAGTCAGGGTTTTCTAGTCTTTGTTTTTCACTGCTTTGTGCAGCTGGAGAGCACACAGAATAGCCTGGAGATGGGAAGCATCACTCATGTGACCTGTAGAAATTATGTCTGTTTCACAGTTTCAGAAAGAGAGATGGTGATGGAGAAAGCAGGGACACTCGTGATTTCTTGGATATACTGCACTCTCATGCCACCTTGGCTGGCCTCTGGGACAGACACTTCATCTTCCCGACTCCCATTATACACATGGGGGCCAGGATACCCAAAAGGGTTTGCTGATGAGCCCTTTCCACATGCACCCTTAACTCCATGACTTGGTCATGAAGTTTCTTGAAATGGTAGTTGCCAGTCCACGAGGGGGCTGTTCAGTGCTGCCTGCTTGACCTCAGCTCTGACTACCTGAAATTGTCCTTCTCGAGGACTGCTGGATGCCAGACTGACCTCAGATGTGCAATAGCCTGTCTCAAAAGTGCTCTGTCACTGCAAGTGGGGGATTGTGCTCCTCCATCTCTCAGAGGCACCAGAAGCGAATGTCTTGCAAAATATGAGTTACATCTTGGCCAGCTTGGGCTTCACCACAGAGATGCACTTAAAAAGCGTCTATAATGTCTCAACAAGTAATTTCATAAGTGTTGTTAATAAATTATTAATCCATTGCTAAGAAACGGTGCCAGTGTAACAAAATGAAGTGAAAGTAGCATCATTTCTTAACACCATACTTACCAAAAGCAGGTGGTTTAAAAAACAGAGTAGATGATTGTACAATAGCTTAGCTATTTGTGCTCATTTGGAGCACTTATTTTTCCACTGTTGATTCAAGACAGTCCTCACCAGCTTCTGTAAAGTGTGCTGGCATCTTTACAGTCTACTTTTGGCAGCTGTAACTCCCCTGTTTATCCTTCCTAACTTTCAGCAGTATATTTTTCCATAAAAAGGGCTATCCCATCTTTCAGAATACTTCCTTAAATCATCTGTGGAATAAAAACCAACATGCCCCACTACTATTCTGAAAATAAACACGGGAAACAAAATCAAACTCTTTCAGACAGTTCCCTCAAACTCAAGCCATTTGCAAAATCTCCTCTCCAACAAAGTGAACTTGCAGGCTGCATTTCAGGCAAAACTTCCTTTTTGTTTTTCTTTCTTAACTACATCACATTAAATTTAATTTTGTTCACTGTAGACAATGTCCTTATCTTCCAGCAAGATCCTTCTGTTCCTCAGCAAGGCATACACTTCTGCAACACTTGCACATAGTCGAGACTCGGCTCCTGTGGAAATAATGAGCTGAGGAAAAGGAGTCTTGACTTGACATAGCAATAAATGAGGTGAAACTTTTCTCTTTTTTTTTTTTTTTTTTTTGTGAAAAACGAGGGTTGTTATGGAGGGG
>VYZS01084731.1:3258-16813 GCA_013400695.1 Neodrepanis coruscans | reverse complement strand
CTTTCAGCACTAAATCTCTCCTCGGGCTAAAAGGGAGGGAGGGGGTGCGTGGTTTTTGTAATCTTCTTGAGTTGTTTTCCTCAGTCGAAACTGGGCAGAGGTTCAAGGCTAAGGGGATCTTGAGACCACATGCTCCCTGCTAACTACCCTGGAGTCTCTCAGCCGGGCTCAGAGGGAGAGAGAGACAAGCACTATCTCCAGAGCATCCTCACCTCAAACACGGGCTCTGGAAAAATTTAATTTGTTCGTCTGTTTTGCACTTTATTTGTCGGGGTTTGGTGTTTGCGCAAAATAAACTGTGATTTTTGTGTGTTTTCTTCATTTTTGGGGTGTGTTTGTGATTTCTCTCAGAGTCTCTGCTCCAAAATCACTGAATTTGTGGTAAAACCACCACACCTGTTTTAGACTGAACTGAGGCAAAGAAATACATTTTTCTTTACTTCAGGGAAAATGAGGTTAGAAAGAAGATGAGATTTGCCTTTAAATTTTTTCCACAGCATTTCTGTTCCCTGTGTTTAGGAGGGAAGTCAGGAGGCACAGGGAAAGAAGCATGAAATTCCCAGATAATTTTCCTCCCATCCCATTATAGCAGCAAATGTATTTGCTACAGAGCCAGTTTTAGTTTCTAGGCTGGAGAGCCTGACAAGGAAGATCTCTTCAATTCCAGGTCCTACCCAGAAACCACCCAATCCTAAAGCACTGGAAGTCATTGCTATGCACAAAAAGCAGGAGCCCACTGCATCGCCTTGAAGACAGATGGTGTTGCACTCCAGCTGTCCTGCTCCTTGCTGGAAGTATTAGGTCCTCCAAGAGGATTTCATTCCTACAGGCAACAGGAAGACCAAAGAGTTATAGCAGCAAAAAAACCTCCCTCAATTCCACAAACGCCAAGACTCCAGGCTGTGGTCCCTGGCACAGAGATGCTTGCAACAACAAAAACCTTGGCTTGCACACTAGTGATAAATGGCTCACTGGCCATAGTTTGCACACAGTTGGCATAGCACAGCTGACGCACACAGGTTGCAAAGCATACACTGCGGCCTCACAGACACAGGCTATGAGCTCTGAGGGAGGCAACTCCCACTGCCTTTTAAAGTATCCAGCTGCTTGCTTGGCTGCAGAGCCATCAGCTCAGCACTACCACAGAGCATATAATCCAACAAATAATCATTCTTAACAACAAACCTTGTCGAGCACTGACATCGAAATCCCTAGCCAATTTTATACCCAATTTACATTAATATTTTGAGTTTAAAAATGACTGCTTGCAAGAATTTGGGTTGTTAGAGTATGAATACTGTCTTGACCACAGGAAACACAAAGAGGGGTCCAAGAGTCTTATCAATTTGGTGCCAGGTCCAAGTTGTTTTCATTAATGGCCAACTTTTCTGAGTGCTTCTTACTGGCTTGATGACTAGTGGTCAGCCTAACAGAGCTGTGTGCTTGGTACTGGAGGATTTATGCCATTCTTCAACAAGCTGTGTCAAATGCAGGTTTCCTGATTACACTTCAGGATTGTGGCTTTGAAGCCAACAAGTGATAAGGGCAAGAACACTAAATGGATTGTGTGTCTCTTAGCAAGCAAATCACAATCATTATTACTATTGTTATCTGTCATTCTGAGACATTGGGAGTTGTGCGCTTCAGTAGATCCAAGTGGTGACTTCTTTTCCCCACAGAAATTCAGTATCTTATGTAAAGATGGCTCACATGACTACAGAGCTGAACCAGAGCTCTGCATAAATCTCTGTGGTATTTATTGTTCTTCCAAGCAGCAGACAAGTTGTTTTCTTTCCCTGACTTGCTAGTGGAGCAACACATTTCATTAATCTGGCTTTTAGTCATGCCAACTCAAAAGGTCAGAACCAGTAGCCTCAAATAGTTTCCTCATTTTAGCAATAAGGTTTTCTCCCTGATGAGCATCCGGCACTGCTGAAACCTCAAAAAATAAACATTATGCTTATAGGTCCCTTAAGTACACTAAACTCTCCATCTAACTCACAGCTGCCAAGCAGAAGAATTTTGCACAGAGTCCTCTAATTGCTCTTACAATACACCACTTTAGATCTAAGTTTTTTCAGCCTTGTTTTTAGATTTAGTCATGCACCTTGTGCACATCACCCAAGAGCCCAAAGTTACCTGGACTCTTTGCAAGTCTCTTCAGGAATATGTGTCAGAAAGCCATCCTAAACAAACCCTGAGCATGAGATTTTTAGGCTCTTATACCATCCAAAGGTTCAAACAGACAACAACATCCCATTCAGAAGACCACAGCCAGCAGAGTCAATCAATTAGCTTTCCTTGCCCTGCCTCATGAGCAAAATTTGTGCTCACTTCCTTAGACTATGTGGCATTGCAGGTCAATATTTTTGCCTAAAGAGATGCAAATAAAGATATAAACTTCAAAGGAGATCAGTTTGCTTCTGGATAGATAAAACCCCAAAAGATTTCTCTCTAAACTGTATTAGAGTTAGCCTGTCCACCAGCATATCTGGGGTCCTCAGTCAGCAAGCATCATTTTCAGCCATCTCTCATTGGCTCACATTAAAAAAATCGGTCACTTCCGGATGACACCCAACTTTAGAAGGAATCCCTAATTAATAAAGGAATTAGGAATTATAGCATCATTAAATATGAACGCCAATTCAGAAGGCCCAACTTTAGGGACATCTGTGATAAGGACCAGGCCTCTCGGAGTGTTGACTCAGGCATCCAAAAATTATGTGTTAACATTGAAAATTCAAGCTTATTCTACAGCATTATCCAATGCAGGAATAAATCAACCCATAATTTTCCTTGGTTCTCTTCAGCTAAACTAAAAATTCTATTTGTATTGAATCAGAAATCTTCTTGAGCATGAGGAAAAATAAAGACAAAGACGAATTAGCATTTTTGATCAACAAATTTCTCTGACACAGAAGAAATGAAACACTAACTTTTGAGCCAACACAGATGAGATAAACCCTCAGCCAGCAGCACCAACTGTCTGGGATATCTGGGATGCGCCATTTGACATGTGCACTTGATCACTATTTCATAGACACTAAATTAATCTATACGAGTTTGATGATATTTAAAGTAAGTGCCATTTAAATTGCAAACCAACTCTAGTCAAGAATGTACCTTTGAAAAAATTGAGAAATTTAGCCAAAAGAGATAAGTGATAAAACCACCAGTAATTTATGGAGATGCAAGGTTGACAAGTCTTCCAAAAGAATGTCTTTATCATGTTTGAACACATTGAGACATATGGGAACAGAGCCATGCATTTTTCAAGGCAAAGAGAGAAAGCACTGTGGAAACATAATGGATCATCAAATGTGCTGCTTATCTTACAGACATCATATCATCTGACTACATGATGGGTGCAGCCTGGGCAGAGTGCTTGTACTGTCCCAGGCTGTCATTCAGTGGTATCATAAGATGTCAAGATGCAGCCTCACCACCTCCAGTATATTAAAGCTCACAGGTCAGCCATAGTCATCGACTTTGCAAATTGTGTAATTACAGATAAACACCACAAGAAACAATCCTGCAAAGCCATGAAAAAATCTATGAAGATGCCTGACAGCTTGCTTGCCGGTACTAGGCTTGCTTTGGGTGGAATTGTGTGGCTGTGCATGTATTGCCAACTGCAGCTTCTCTGCTTACTAAGGCTGGAGAAAGCACCTAAATAGTCACTGCGTGCTCAGAAATGCATAACAGAGTTTAGAGATGAGCATGAGCAATATCAAATGTTAGTGAACAGGTGTGATACAATCCTACAAGACTGGTGTGTGGGGAGAACATGGCTTACACCGAGCTGTCACACTTTGGATACGAATTGCTGCCCACTGCTCCTTGCTGTAACAAGGATATTTAATGCAAAAAGGCCTTTCACTTTGCCAGTTGCTAGGAGGAGAAGGAGGAGTTGCAGGGCCTGAGTCAAAATGCAGTTAACACAGACTGGCACTGCATAGTAGGAAAAGAAACCTAGTAATGACTATAAGAAATTTTTACTCTCACTTTAAGGCCATCTCATCTTGCCAAAGAGAGATGAAATGACAGGTAGGTAGATGACCAAGTTTTTCTCTGATTTTATTTTAATTGAAATGAAAATTCCCATTATGTATTTGTGTTCAAGAAGGGAGAGGAAAATAGATTTCCTTTTTTCCTTGGTCATGTTCCTAAAAAAGAGTTGAATAATTTTAATATCTAACTTTTCCAAAGAATAAGCTTCTGGCAGAGAGCAAAAGACTGAAAATCATAGGACCACAGGAAATCTGCTCTCAGTTTGAAGTCTCCTGCACTGTTGAACACTATGATAAATAACACCTCAGAACATTGCCAAAGTTACTGCAGTGATGTGTACCCTTCCTCACTGAGGTCAGATACCTGGGGAAAGACTTGTGAAGGTTTAATTTCCTTTTCTCCATCTCTTCAGGTGTTGTTGGGACTTACCACTGCCACTTCTCAATATCTGCAGAGAAGAAATTGCAAAGCAGATGAGCCCCAAGCCCCACTCAAAGCCTCTGTGGCATTGCAAGGGCAGAGAGCTCAGGGAAACATAGCTCAAAACTGTACAAAACAGCACTTGCAGCTATTTTTACATCCTTCAGGTCCAGCTTGCCCCTGTGAAAACAGAAAATGTGTCTCACTTGGCTGACCAAATAGGAATACCTGAACACACCCAACAGCATCACCACTGGGAAAGTTGTGTATTTTTTGGAGCAGATGTAGTCAGTGGTGCAATGACTGGCTTCATCAAGACACAGGAACAAGAGCTAGCATAAGTGGACACACAACTTGCTCTGTGTGCTGTTATTTTGCAACCTCCAAACTGCATTACTATGGAAATAAGACTGGCATCTCTGAAAGACTGAAAAATTCCAGGAGATTGCTAGTTGTTTGGAGAATATTTCTTGACCTCTTTAAAAAGGCTGATCTAGAAAGGACAGATGCTGAAAATATAAAGATATATCATCTTGGGTTTGTGAAGCCAGGTTTTGGTAGTTGGGAAGTTAGTGATGTCTATGAGAAGCAGCTAGTAGCTTTCTCCACATCCATCAGAGCCAACACCAGGCAGTTCAAAGATGGACCAGCCACTGGCAAAGGCCAAGCCCTTCAGTGGCTCTACGCATCAGTAGTAGTGCGGCTGGGACAATGTGTTTTAGAAGGGGAAAAAACAAACTGGGCAACAGAGTTTGCAGAAAGAAAGAGGAGTGAGAATTTGTGTCAGAAACAGCCCTGAAGACACCCAAAATTGGTGTGGAAGGAGGGGGAGGAGGAGCAGCTCCATGTGTCATAGCAGCCCATGGAAGCCCACAGGGGACAAGATATCCACTTCTGCAGCCCATGGAAGACTCCACACTGGAACCGGTGGATGTCCAAAGGAAGCTGTGATCCTGTGGAAAGTCCATACTAGAGTAGGCTCCTTGCAGGACCTGTGGCTCCATGAAGAGAGGAGTTCATGCTGGAGCAGTTTTTCTGTGACCCCACGGGGGACCCATGCTGGAGCAGTCTGTTCCTGAAGGACTGTACTCCATGGAAGAGATCCATTCTGGGGCAGTTTGTGAAGAACTGCAGACCCTGGTGTTGGTGAAGTTGGTGAAGGACTGTCACCCATGGGAGGGACCCCATGCTGGATCAGGAGAAGAGTGCGAGGAGTCCTCCTATGGAGGAGAAAGGAGCAGCAGTGACAACATGTGATGAACTAACTGCAGCCCTTATTCCTGTCCCCCTGTGCCATTACAGGGAGGAGGTAGAGAAAATCAAGAGTGAAGTTGAGCCCAGAAAGAAGGGAGAGGTGGGGGGAAGGTGTTTTTATTTTTTATTTCTCTTCATTCTACTTTGATTTTATTAGTAACACATTTAATTAATTTTTCCCATGACAAGCCTGTTTTTCCCATGACAATAATTGTGGAGTGATCCCTTCCTGTGCTTATCTCAACCCATGAGCCTTTCAACATATCTTCTCTCCCCTGTCCAACTGACAAAGGGAGTGATAGAGCAGCTTTGCTGGGCACCTGGCATCCAGCCNAGCAGTGACAACATGTGATGAACTAACTGCAGCCCTTATTCCTGTCCCCCTGTGCCATTACAGGGAGGAGGTAGAGAAAATCAAGAGTGAAGTTGAGCCCAGAAAGAAGGGAGAGGTGGGGGGAAGGTGTTTTTATTTTTTATTTCTCTTCATTCTACTTTGATTTTATTAGTAACACATTTAATTAATTTTTCCCATGACAAGCCTGTTTTTCCCATGACAATAATTGTGGAGTGATCCCTTCCTGTGCTTATCTCAACCCATGAGCCTTTCAACATATCTTCTCTCCCCTGTCCAACTGACAAAGGGAGTGATAGAGCAGCTTTGCTGGGCACCTGGCATCCAGCCAGGGTCAGCCCACCCACACATGAATGATCTGTACATGTACATTTGCATCTCAAGAATGTGAAATGAGGATTAACATTTTTAAGCCATCATTTTTTTACTTAAAAAAAATAGATGAGCTCAACTGTCTTTAAATCTAAGGCACATACTAATCTTTTCAGCACACACAATAATACTTGCTAATTGCTTATTAATTTTTCACATTTCTATAGAATTCCATTGAATGCAAAAGTTTTTGTGAGTGAAACATTGCTGGAATTTTAAGTGATATAGGACAGAATATACAATATTTCTATTTTGATTAAGAGATTCTTAAATTTTCCATATGATTAGTCTGGTTTAATTGGATGGACTTGGCTGGAAAATAGATGGAGGAAAGAAAAATGCTAGTGATGTCTAAGACACTCATTCACTTCTCTTTTAATTTAAACATTCAAAATTGCATTGAAATTATAGAATTAAAAAAAAAAAAAAGCAAACGAACTTTGAAGACAAAAAANAAAAAAAAAAAGCCACAGAACTTTGAAGTCAAATCATTTCTCTCCTGCTTCTATCAGATCCTTTCACACAGGTAGCATTTCATTGTATGGAGAGAAAAAAAAAAAAAAAAAGCAAAACAGAAAAACAAGCAATCTCATTTAAATTCATATTATTTTTGCTATGAGAGTTTCAGTGGAGAGCAGCTGGGTATCACTTCTATCAGCAGCAGTAAACATCACAAAGGACAATCATTGCCTCAACATTTTTATATTCAGAACAGCTAAGAAATCCAGAAAATGACAGGAAAGGCTATAGATATATAGCACCTATAGAAATTTCCCTGATCTCAGACTAAGTTTTGGAGGATCCTGTCTATTCTGTGAGAATTCACTGGAGAAGGACAGCACATGTGGATTTCTCTCACTGTTTCTTATCAAAGAGCCAAATTTCTCTTCAGTCCTAGCTTATGATGTGAAAAATGAAACCTCAACCCAGAAGCAGCACTCACGCAGCACAATCCAAAGCACTTCATCTATACGTTACTCCCTACCTCAAAACTGCAATCCTGTGTCAGGACCAACGCTGTGAGAAACATCTTCTGGATTTCTAGCAACAAAACATACTAGAGGCAGCCTTGAAGTATTACATTGCAGCCTATCTTACAATGAATCCAAAAGGCACACAGGGGAAGTTCCTCTCAATGTCATTTCACAATATCACTCTTTTAAAAAAGTTAAATTTTTTTTTATTGAGATCATAGGTAATGCAAGTAAACAAATATGAGAGGTAAATTACTCCAATCTTTGTTCAAAAAGTAACGTTTTTGTTCTGTCATATGTATTCAGTGCAGAAGAAACATGGACTATTGGTTACGTAACTCCCAAAAGTAAGAATTAAAGCTGTAGAACAAGCTATTTTCCCAATGTCCCATTGTTTATAGCAAAAAGTATAAAAAGAAGGAGAGCAACACAAAGATGAATCTATCCAGGTGACTGTGATTGACAATGAGCTGGTGAAGGACAGCCCAGAAAATGGATCTATAAAGAGATCACAAAACTAATTCCTTTTGTGATATAATCCTGACTCTAAGATACAGTAGAAATGCTAATACATTAATCTATGTCTCTAATGTCACTGTTCTAATTCAATACACAACTAGGGAGATAAATCTCTGCATACATCCTGCATAAATAGCACGCACTGTTATACTTTCTTAATAAACCATGGAAAATTAACATACGCATCAATAACAGCTTCATAAACCAACACAAATGCAATTTATTGTTTTGTGGGATGTAATGCTATACAGATACAGAGACAAGTTATGATATTACACTAATTTTTGTAGACAGCTTGAGACAGTTGACAAACTAGAAATGTAATGGGCTGTCTGATCCTGTCCCTTCTCAATGCAGCTCTTCAGCATGAAATATAGTAGGGCTGACATCGGACCAGCAAAGGACATTTTTAGCTGAAGAAGCAGGGTGGAAGACGGCAATTTGCCTTCAAGTTGATGCGGCTCTGGGGTGGTGAGTTTGGGAGGCAGGGAACAAGCAGATGCAAGCTGTTCCTTGTCTCCTGGGAAAACTGCTCAGGCCCTGACAGCAGGGACAGAGAGAAAGTGGCAGGACAAATCATGTTTCTGTTTTATGCACTCACAGCAGCTCTTTTCTCTATTCAATTCACTGGTATAGTAGGAAACTGCTGCTCATCCTAATTTTACATGTGAAAAGTAGAGGAATGTTTTTGTTGATTCCAAAACATGATGCCAAGAAATCTGCTGGACTCCTAAGCAGGTCTGCCCCATGGCTGGGTACTCCAAAACAGCTAGACTCTGATAAAAGAAAACACACCTTGCAGCAGAGGACAATGAAAGTAACAGCCTGGGAATGGGGCCAACTCATTAACACCCTGCAGCACCATTTTATTTAATCCCACAGTCCTCCCAGTTTGACAGTGCCAGAGAATGAAGCAAGAGACATCCTGGTACTATGATACAAATCCATGATACCTTGCATACTGCAAGGAGAACTCACTTCACCTGCCAAAAAATTATGGCAGATCTGGTCAACGTATAAAAAAGGGAAGCAAAAGTAGTTAAAGGAGTGAAATGGCTTTTATATATATAAAGGGACTTTAAAAGAATAGGACTCCAGCAAGGAAAATACAATATGGTAGAAATCTATAGCAGTCACAAACAGCATTGAGAAGGATGTAGGGAATGACTGCGTATCATTTTCTGATGCAAAAACTCAAGGCTACCAAATGAAATAAAAAAAACCCATTAAGCTCAAGAGCAGACCAAAAGGGGTACTTCAGAAGATGTATAGTTAAGCTGTGCAGCTAAGCATTAATTAAGGGATAATTTACAAATGCCAAAACTTCTTGTGAGTTTGAGAAATTAATGAAAGAAAAATCTTTCTCAAATTTGTAAAGACAGAGATGTTACCTGTAGTTTAGGAAATCCTTTAGCTAGAGACCAGAAGAAGGTGAGGTGGTCATGCCTTGCCCATGTACCCTTACTGCACCAGTTTGACCCAGACAGCCACTATGGTCCGGCAAAGGATGCTTCTCAGCCACCACACTGAGCAGCATTTGACTCCTTATGAATCCCTGAGCCTTGAATCACATGGAAAATAGACAGCTTGCCTATGGATCTGTAAAAAGTCACCATCCTGCTACACATGATTCATTTGCAGGCGTAAGAGCGAGATGTCAGCACGTTACACAGTCGAAATCTCAGCATGGAGGATGCCTCTGTCTCACCAAAAAGAAACAACAGATCTCCAGCTCTACTTCAAAGAAGACTCACCTATCATTAACAACACCTTTAGCCTCATTTGCCAACAGGGGCTCAGGAGTACAGTGATGGAAGCAGGGAACATATTTTCAGAAGAAGAAGGCTTTGCCCTCTAAGGCAGCAGCAATTGTACTCATGCTGTTCACTTGCCTCCCTGAGGCTTGTTCAGGGCTCTGCTCATGTCCTCAGGAAGGGATGGCAGGAAACGGGATGGCCAGGACAGGCACACCCAGCACCTTTTGGCCCTGGCACACCCTCGAGCAGTCTGAAGAACAAAGCATCTCACGGCAGTGCGGCACCAGACCAGGGGAAAAGCTCAGAGCAGAGCCTAGACTTGTGTAAACCTCACGTTAATACAGTTTGCATCCATTGCACCCTTTCTGCCTCTGTGTTCCCAAGCCCAGACATTGCAACACTGCAGAGATTTGCCGTTAAGCATATGGTGCAGGGCCACTGTAATATTTCCTTTCAGGACAGCAGTGCTTTTGACATGTTTATTTTCCCCCTCTACAGATGTAGATCTTTCAACTGCAATAATTGTTCCTTCTAGAAAATAAAAGTGGGCACATGAACCTGTTCTCTTTGGAAAACAGTGAGATCAACCTGCAGTATGAAGATCTGCTATCTGATAGAGCACCTTCTGCCTAATGCAGCAATGGTCATTTCTGGGGAAAACCCCACAGACTTCCTAGAAAGGCCAGTAGCTAGTACTGGAAATAGGCCAGGGGTAGCAGCATCACTCAAGCAGTACCATGTGTAGAGCACCCAAAAGAAATAAGGAAGAGAAGGAGGAAGGGGAGGGCAAAATGAGTGGTACTGATTAAATGCCACTCTTCTGGGATGCTGGAGCATGGTACATCAGCCAATTTATTAATTATTTCACAGTAAGGACACTGTTACACAAAATAGACTTCCATTTTTTGTCTCCATGTTTGGTCTTCTCTACACTAGTGAGCTTAGCTTGAAAAAACTCAGATCAATGTATTGTAACACAGATGATGGCCTTCAGCTTTTTGCAGTGTCCACAATAAGTAGCCCTGTAAATGTGATGCTGCTAGCTCTACTTGGCTGCAGTCACACAACTGCTCTTGGCCAGGGCAGATAGACTGAAATCTGGAAGGTTCACTGCTAAGCACCATAGAGGTCCTCACCATGTGGGACAGTGGCAGTGCAGTAACCAATTGATATTTCCTTTTCTCAGGTGTGGTGAGGAAATGCAGAAAGGATCCCTCTACAACAACAGACCTGCTATATTTGAGTAGCAGAGGTCTGGCTTTTCAGAGCCAAACTGTAGCAACAGCCGGCTGTGAAGCACAGCAGCAAGCCTGGACTTCCTTCCTTCCCTGCACAGGGGTGCAACTGCCAAAGAATTAATCTGCACTTGTTTTTCCCTTCTTTGACCAAATGCTGTGCTACCATACTGCACAGAATTTAAGTCAGCAGGGCAGGTTTGATCTTGGCCAATACTATGGCAGGTTTGATTTATTCTCAACTATAATACACACTAAGACTGTGGCTTCTGGCAGCTTGCTTTATTTCCAGATCAGTGAGGAGTCATTGTGGAGTAGCAAATTTGGGAGTGGATGTCTTTTGCCCTCAGGCATGGGAAGCCTGGATTGTTCACATGCACACAACTCTCTGGAGTTGTGTTGTGAGTACAAAACCTGAGTTTTAGGACAACTTACAAAACTAATGCAGAAGCTGAACCTCTTTAGGGGATCAGTAAGGTGGTCCTTCCCTCCCTAAGGATGCCTCAGATAGCACCAGCCATCTCAGAATCCTACCTGTCTATACAAATGCAACCAGATTACAAAAGTTAAATATTGAAAAAGAGCAATTATCTTTTGTTTCTGCTGTGTTTCATCTACATCCCTTCTGAAGGTATTCTAGAGACCTATGGCTTAAAAGTTTCTTTCAAGGACCAACAAGGTGCACAGTTCAGTGCAGTTTGTAAAGGTAAATGCAATACAGTTAAGGGATATACAAAATTAACACTGGAGGGGTTAACTCAGGTAGATGGATTTAATCGTAAGTGTATAATTCAAAGCACCTGGATTTTCCATCGCTTACAAGCTGCAAATTTTAAGAGAGAAAAAAATATGGTAGCAGGCATGTAGGAAAAAAAAAATCTGTATTTCTACATTGTGGGAGACTTCTGTAATTTTAGCATTTTATTTGTATTCAAAAGAAAGCACTGAGAGTGGAAGCCTGGAATATAAGATGAGCAAAATGTCTCTAATGTTTCATTTGGGGCTGAAACATTTAATCCAACTTCCAAATGTTTATTTGCTAGGAAAAAAAAAAGACAAAAAAACCCAACAAAAAATAAGCAAGAAGAAATTTCTAAATAGAAAAGTAGCTCTTAAACTAAACAGCACTTTAAAAAAAAATCAAGATTTTACTTGCTAGAAATCTGTTACAGAGGAAGATTACTTTTTTTGGACAAATATGTGAAAAAATAAGCTTCTCAGATAGCTTCTTTGAGAATCAATTTGAGATAAACATTATGAAACCACAAGTAGCATGATAAACATGCATGCCATGTTTCTTCACCCAGCTGCAGCTGGGAAACGAAGCAATAAATACTATTTATTTATTTTAATAATATGCTTAGTGAAAGTATTACCAATATTTCCTAAGCTAAAAATCATCCATGAATGTACTTTATCATGAGGTTCAGCATTTTGATAGTAATTTACAACTTTAAAAGGGTAAACTCTATTGCTCTCTGTCAAACCAACAACTGGGTAAGTGCAGAACGCTACCATATGAAGTATGGTAAAATTTATTGCTGTAGTCATTAGTACATATTGATTTTGTTTATAAAAACCCAAGGGGAATACTAAACTGATTATGCCTGTGCTAGGCTCTCTCTTGCTCTCTGACAGGAAGCAGACATGTAAATGCCAGCTTGCAGACCGCCACTGCTGCTCAGTGTCCTCCGAGGACAGGGTTTTGTTTTGTTCCTTTTGTTATTGTTCCATTTTGTGGCTACTCCATGTGAAGCTTCATTATTAAGAATTTGCAGCTAGTGTAGGCAGCACAAATACTACTTCATTATTAGTCAACACATGATTAAATCATATCAACTCCTTGTTAAGTATGATTGTTGCATTTTGGCTATTTGACAGTGTTAGAAGTTTGAAATCTAGCCCTGAATCACAGGTACTAACAGAAGAACTCATTAAGGACTTTGTAGTTTAATTATTTCTGCAAAATATAAGTTAAAAGACTTTTGCACAGGAAAATCTGAAGCAAAATGTGTTTTCTTGGTTTGGTTTGTGTGGTAAAGTAGCATTTTAGATGAATGCTGATATCATTTTAAGTCATCAAAAACACAACATTTCATATTTGTGTAGGAAAACTAAGTATGAAATATGATTTAAAGAATCAAAGTGTTGAATTTCAATATTTAATTGAAAAATATTTCATTAATTTCAATCTGCAACTAGGGCAAAATATATGCTGAAATAGTTTCCCATATTCACAGGATTTTTAAATATTGGGGATAGCTCAGAAATTTCCCCTAATTAACCAGAAAAGACCAATATAGTTATTTCACTTTGTTCTTCCTAGCATTTTTACTTTAAAGTTATTTCTTTAATTGAACAGAAAAGCAATTTCAGTGTCAATCATATAAGTCCAAGGAATGAAGCATTATGACCAAAAAATTGCTGATTTAACATGTAAGAAAAGGGGAAATTATCACACTTGTGGCTGCAGAGCCAGCTTAGGAATCACCTCTGCAGTCAAATTCAGCAGCTGGGAGGCTACAGTTAATCCTTGGAGTTTCAATAAAACTATCTCAAGGAGTGTATTTTGCTCTTTCATCCCGTTAATGCCAGAAGAACAATACAACACAGGCAAACCCACAGATTGCACCACCCTTCTAATGGGTTAAGCACAGGAGA
>VYZS01084723.1:4144-14543 GCA_013400695.1 Neodrepanis coruscans | reverse complement strand
AAGTTTTCTGAAACCAAACTATTCCACCAGAAGCCTTTCTTAAGGTGGAAAGGCACAAGGGGTGGTGGTAGTGAAATAAATCAATGTCCAAGACAGATGAGGAAGACTAAAATAAGGGCATGAGAGGTAGTATGCAAACTAGAACAAGAGAAACACAAGGAACAACATACACGAGGACCAAACCCGAGTTTTTTTCCAGCAAACTGTCTGTACCATTATAACTCTACTGACTACTGCAGTACAGTGGAATGCCATCATTAACTTGCTAAGTTTACAAGCTCTCATTCATACAAAGGTATATCTTGAGGACACATTAACGCAGCCATTCTATTTCTCCTTTCCCATTTCATCCCCTACTCAGAGAGCCTGCAGCATCACAGCAGGCAGCTCATACCTCAATAGTTTCCTTTTCATAAGGCCAAGACTAAATGAATGTCCTTGAGGAATTCTTACAGGGAAAGCACCACAGTTATGGTATGATTCCCCATTATTCCATCACTCTTCAAGATGTTAGTGCAATCCTGGAAAGCTAGAAAGCTCAATTCCCCATATTAATCATCTCAAAAGTGTTGTACTTCCACCAGCCCCATTAATGTAAAATAGTGCTGACTGAAATAAAGTTTTAGGGGATCTCCTCTTGCACATCAGTTGAAAGAAAAATTCTCACAGATCAAACCGTTTGTATTTTCTTTGCCCGAGTGGTTTCTTTTGCTTTCCCATAACCCCATTTTTATGTATATAGACATTCCTTGCTCTTTCAACTACCTAATTTCTTTTCCTCTTTTTGCCCCTCTATCTCAGACACAGAAATCTGTGTCTTGGAGAAATGTGAAGCCTCTGTCTCTCCTAATCAAAAATGTGCCAGAGGCAGCAAACAAGATGTCCTGAGGCTGCAGTGCAGCCCAATGGAACCGTTTTTCATGGCTCACAAAGCTGTTTCACCACATGGTGCTCTGCATCAAACAGCTCTGTACAAGCTCCCTGCACCCCCGGGGGGTTAGACTCAGCAACAGCAGGCAGGTGGTCTGGAGAATGCCTGCCTCTTCAATACTTGGATACAAATATTATACAAGGACTGGGAGTGGTGGGAAGGAGCATATATATTTTTTTGTCTGTCAGTGACAACAGAAAGGGGAAAACAAGTGGCCCCTGCTGCTAATGACAAATGATGCACTCAGGTACTGAAAGGCTCACTCACACTGTAGGTAGATACTATACATGTGGGGTCTGAGATTCTGAGCAGCTTGAGTCACTGGCAAAATCTAGAGGAGGAAAAGAGGAAGATGACCAGGGCAAAGAAGATCAAGCTGAAGACAGTATTGCCTGTGTTGGCATGTTTGTATCCCTCATTTCACAATTTTCTTGAACTAAAACTTTCGCTATATAAAAAAATTGGATGCTCATTTATTGATTAGAGATCTCAGCATTGTTTGAGACCTGTAAAGTTTAAGAAGCAACCATTAAAAGTGCAGGCTCCTATGCAATTAGTAGGAGGACAGAGGCTAGGTCAGGATTAATCTAGGTTAACAGAGAGAAGCAGGGGCCTTAGCCATGGGAGTTCTAGTATCAACCTCCAAATATGAGGTCTCTGCTTGCTCATTAACATCCACGTACAATCTCAGCACTTCTGCTACAACAGTCTCCCACAGCCATCCCTGCTTTTGTGAAAAAACTGTCCCCATGTTCCCTGTGCTATGCCAGGGACATACGTATCTGGTCTGAGGCAAAAAAGGGAGCCTAGTCAATGTGGTTCCTATAGTAACAAGATTCTCCAAGGGAGAAACTATTGCATCCATTTTTGCCGCATCAAGTCGCAACTGCACTTACTCGCTCATTTCTCCCTCTTTTTGAAACAAATGGCCAATAAACACATGCCAGTGAGAGGGAAATATCAGAGCTCACTAAACAGTAGGGTTTAGGCAATACCTTTGGAGACTGGGCATCATGGCATAAGCTCCAACGCTTCTTGGAGACCATTCAATGGATGACCTGTCCTCGTATCTATGTTTCTTCACTTCTGCTAAATCTAAGGCAAAAGCAATGTGAATATTCTTGTGGAGTCTTTTTAGGAGTAAATCATAAAAGTATAGCTTGATGACTTAGGCTTGGATTATCGACAGAAAGACTGATGAATAGTTCTGGCTTGAGTGATAAACTTGGATATCAGAGAGTAAATCTAGAGGAAGAGAAAATCTATCTGTCATTCTTGGTCACATTTGCAGAGCCTGAACTGGCAGCTGAGATTTATTTTCCTAATTCTGAGCAACTTGGAACTCTCCTGTGACCTCTAGTATCACCTCTCAGGCCCCACAGATAATACAATAACATGTTTCATTTTAAAGCAAAAAAATTCACCTTGGATCACCAAGCCTCACAGATTGTTTGGGTTTTTTTCCCCTTCCTCCTCCCTTGCCTGTCTACACCTACCTCATGTATTCAGTGTGCCATGTGCATAGCTTATGTCCTTTGATCAAAGTCTGAGAGAAAAGCAGCTGAAGTTGAATTCAGAAAACAGCCAAGTATACTGTACTATACACCAGAAACCCCAAACTAGGTTCCACTTCAAGTCTGTACAAACACAGCTGGGTCACTGCAAGATTTATCACAGTACGGATTGTAGGATAAGTCCCAGAGTATCTACTGACATCTTAAACCCTTAACTCTTCTGCTTTGAGGGCATCTTGAGCTATATTTGTTGATTAGTCTTAGAAACAACCTTCAATGGCAGGTTCTTGAAGCAATAATTAAGCAGTCTAACTTAAGGCATCTGAAAAACAACAGTCTAACAGAATTGGGCAACATCCAGAAGGCCATCGCAACTCACCAAAAGCCTGCAAATATATTTTATTTTCTTTCACAGCTCCCCAGCTCTCCCTTGGACCATCCTCAAGACTTTTGTTATAAAGACTTTAAAGTCAAATTGATTCTACAGAGCATTGAAGGTGAGCATGAAGTAAGTACCTCCAAAATGGATGCCATAAAATGGCCAAGTATAAAAGTGGATTTGCTACTGCTGTACTTACATTTACCATTTAATTTCAAACTAGTGATCAGAATGGCTCCACTGAAGAAGGAAGTTTCTGTGGTGTTAATGTCATACAGAAGTATGCTTTCATTCATACTAGGTAGGGATTCCATGACCAAGCCATAAAGTAACAACTAGAGTAAAAGCACAGGCTAAAGAAAAAAACCCTCAAATCCCTTCAGCAAAGTGGAATTTTCATCCATAATAGCTCTACAGTATAATCTAATTGTGAGTACTGACTTCAAGAATACAAGCTGGGTAGTGGTTTGGACACGAAAAAGAGAAGCAAAACATATAAAAAAGTTATTGTATACACTGACATTAAACTTCTAGTTCAGAAAAGGAAGTAAAGTGATGCAAATCAACTAATGGTCCCCATAGTAAGCAAGCTAAAAGACAAGCTGCAGTCCACTGAACATTCTCCTGTGATGCACAGCGACTTGTTCCTCAGCTGCACATGAGAAGTAACCCAGAAGTAGCCCATGCAGACACTGCATTGACAGAAACAACTCTTTACAGATATTCTCCCACTCTGCCATCCAACTTGCTAACGTAGACAATGCCATTCTTATTATTGTGATGGGTTGAAGACTGGAGAGGAAAACATAAAAAATAGCTCCTTTCCTCTCCTCAGACTGGTGAGAGGGGTGGGGCTTGGCCCTGAGCCAAGGCTGGGGATGCAACACCCCTGTTTTTGGGTGCTTGGCTGGGCTTGGGGGCCAGGGCGGGGCACAGGGAGTTTTGGGGCCAGATGTGACCTGCCCAGCACTTTTTGGGCCCATTTCACCACCAGAAACTGCAGAGAGCCATGTCTCCTCCCTGCGGCCAGGCCTGCTGGGCTGGGCTGGGGACGGGATATCTTTTTTTCCTCAATCTCCCATCAGTCCCTGTGGTCGGGAGGTATCTGGAAAAAGGGGCAGAGACTGCCCAAACCACACAGAAAACTGGAAAGGTAGACTGAGATTGTAAGAGAACAAGTGGACTCATTATCTTCTTCTTTTGTGCTGGACACGAGCACGAGACAGCACAGACTCCTCTCCCTAACACTGGTTACAGAGGAACTCCAGCACAACCCACGCCGCCCCGGCTTTTCTCCTGCCAACACCTGACACCACCACTCACCATTTCCAGCTGCTGAGGCCTCCACAGATGTTGTGGCCAGCTGTGCTCACTGCAGTTTTCTCCACCGAAGATCTGGGTTTGTGTGCTCCCATCTCTAAGCCTCCCACCATGTTCCTGGGGGTCCCCAGTCCCTTTCAGTCCCTGGACAGAGTGCTGCGGGTCCATCCCCACCGCAGAGGCTTCTCCCTGCACTCGGCACCTGCCATTTTGGTTGCACGTGGTCCTGCCCTCTCTGGACTCCGTCCCCACCAACACACAGTGTCCTTGCTGGCTGGGAGGGAGTAACTGCACCCCCTGTGCTCCCAAGTGCCCCCCACTGCCCGGAGGAGTCACTGCAGCTCCTGCACCATGGCACATTGTAACTGCTGGGGGCATAAGGGACAACTGTGTCCAAGGATATTGATTATTGTTTTGTGAGTTTTCTCTTTGATTCACCACTTCAGTAACAAATTTATATCGGTTCTTTCCTATCCACATCCATACACCCATCCATATTCATACCCGTCCATATATTCAATAAACTGCTGCCTTTTTCTATACGTCTCTGATCTGTTAACACCTAACATTGTCGTAAACCAGGACACTTATTCTCTTGAAGCAGGAACCTTCCACAATTATCTGACATGTACAATTCCCCACTCATGAAATAATTTTAAAAATACTATCCAAATGGTCTTCCACCCCTTCCTAAGAAAAGCCTGTTCTTTGTCATGCTGTAGCCCTCTTCCTCTGTAACTAGTGGTTTTCTTCCCACCGTCCCTAATAGATTTATGTAACTGTGTATTGAAGATCCAAGGCCTGTCTCTGACATGAGGTAGTTACTTGAATCAAACAGCTGAGAAAGCTAGAAGAAAGTCTGCAGAAAAACAGAAAATGTAAAAATTACAGCAAGAACTAAGGTTAGTGAGACTAAATCGTTCATATCTCCAGAATTCAAGAGGGAAAATACGAACACAGAAAGTCGAGAAATCCTGAAAAAAAACAATAAACTAGTCAGGTCTGTTGCTCTAACTGGAGATGAGTCAAGAACACATACTCAGATCAAACTAAACACCTTCCTCAGGCTGCTTTCTTCAGATCTAGACTTTACTTGCTCTGCTTCTAAAGTACATTCAAGTGTTTCCAGAAGACTAGCAATTCTCACAGCACTGATGCTGAAGGAGGTATCATACAAAGGAGGATACACAGTTCCCAAAAGAGTCACTTAACAGTAGAAGTAACAACAAACTTACTGTCTTCCAAAAATATTGCCTCTTTACTCACATAATGGTCATTACCACCTTCATGTCTCTGTGCACCCTGATGTGCACTCAGCTGTGCATATGAAGTACTTGCTTCATTCACGTCCTGCCTCTTACTTTATGGCTACATAGTAAGTTCACCATGGTTACATCATAAATTCACCAAGGTAGGGAATATCCCCTGGTATCTTTTCAAGGCAGACAATGAGCTCCTTGTTTTATTATTAGGGTTTCATCACATTAAAGTGCTATTGATAAAAATGAATAAAATTAGCCATGTGGCTCACATGAGTCAGTGCTGTCTCATCACAAATTTTCCAATAAAAATAAAGTTAGGGCACCTTTACTGAAACATAAAAACTGGTATAGAAGAAATACTTCCAAGAATCTAAGGACTATCTTGAATATCTCACTGAGTGTAGAAACCCAAAGCTGCACACTCTGCTAAATTGCACCCAACCCATGTTTTATTCAGGTTTTATCCATTTTAAATGATGTTTAAGTTTCATCCCGTGCCTTCATCAACTTGCAAACTCAATTGTGCCGTCCCCAATTGTCTTCTATCTTTTCTACTGACCTCTACATCTCCTAAAACTTGCCATTCCCAGTATAAAAACTGTTTGTTTCATGTCTCCTCATACAAGAACCTCCCCAACACTCACTTCCATAAGCTGCTTTTAATGTTCATTGTCCTTTTATAGAGCTCTTCTATTTCAGTCATTTCTTTGTGATCAAACCCCCATAACTCAACTTTGTTCTAATTTTGTCAGTAATTTATTCAGTGATTTTAAAAGCAGAAGCATGTGGGTGCCCTTTATGACCTGAATTCCTAGTATCTGGACTGAAATGGGACAAAATAGTTGGAGAATGAAATGTGTTGGATCATATCTTCTGAGGACAAAGTAGTTTTTCAAGACGATTTCCTGCAAAACATTATCATGGAGTAGGAGGTAATGGAAAAAAAATCCTGTAAGAAATCACAAACATTTGAACTAGCACTGATCAGTTAATCGTGACGTTTCTGTAACATACAGACAAGGTAATGGAGGGGGGAAAGAGGAGTATGATAACATTAATAAGTTAAAAATACTGGTGACAGGAAGGAATAAGCAAATGTGTTCTGACATAGCAGGAATGGATCTCAACGTCCGCCACACTGATGGTAACCACAAGAAACCAGGCAATTGGTTTTTCTTTCTGCGATGTTTTTTTTTTTTGTTTTGTTTTGGTTTGGTTTGGTTTGGTTGATGAGGGGGCAAGGGAGAAGGCAGGTTATGTAATATGGACAATGCGACTCATTGTCTGCAGTCCTCTTGCAAAAACAGATCTGCTGAAATAATAAAAATAGTAGCCTTAAGTTTCCCAAACATCAAGGGATAAGCGTGCTCTCTGTTGTTATTGTCATTAAATATTTATACTGCTGTACATAAAAAAGACCATAGGCCAGGGCACAACTGTTCTTTGCAAATATTGCAAAGGGTAGCCCAGACACAAGGACATAAAAATAAAAAAAAAATTCAAAATACACAGGATGAAGAACCAAATACATTGATCAGGTAAGAAGCTGCCCTGAAAAACCTGTGTTCTTTCTCTTTTAATCAATCCCATCTTCCCCCCACCAGTGAAGAACCTGATTAGCGTCCTGTCATCATAAATCTAGAGTTCACTGAAGTGAAAAAACTTCAAAATCCCATTCATGCCATGTCCTTCACAAATTTTTCTTTTTAGCATAAATCCACCTATGCTCTTTGTCTGTATGATCTAAATTCCATTCTCCATCCCAGCATTCAGTGTCTTCTGCCAAGGGAATGATCAAGAGTCAGGACTGGCTGGGGGACAAAAAAAGTGTGTAAAAGGAAGGTGTTTAGAAGAGAGTTCTGCTGTGGTGTCCTGGCTACTGCACTCAGTCTCTGGCAGTCCTCTGACATATACCCCAGGGACTAGTTGGTTCAGATGATGTAAACAACCTTATAACTCTGCATTCCAACAGCAGACAAATATTTACAAGTTCATTTGCACCACTACACTAGAATATGCCCTGAGATCATATGAAAGGTTAATTTTTCATTTCTGGAGAAAAAATCAAGGTTAGGGGGAAAGGAAGATTAAAAAAATCCCACAACCTCACCATCACCTATAAAAGAGTTTTTGTAGAAATTAAAAGGTACTTGACTTCAGAAACACAGTTTCCTGGTGAAAAAAAATTATTTTTGCTTCCTAAATGAAATATGCTTCCCGTTTTCCCTAAATGCTAATAAAATGTAGAAGCCTTTCCTAAGCATTTCTGTATTTGAGCCTTTTGTATTTCATGGCTCTGGAAACCTAACTCACAAAGAAATTTGGAACTATGGAGTCTATAGTTCTCCATATCCCAAGTTCCCAAACAGGCAAGTTGTCAAGAATCTATCATTATCCCATAGCTCTATGATGTTTCCAGTGAGTTTCTTCAAAAATACTAGAAAAGAAGGGGAAAAAGATGGCATGCAGGCAGCTAAATTGGTGCCCTTCAGGAGGCTAGACATATTTCCATCCAAAATCCACTTGTTTTTATTCAACAAAGTATTCACTTGGATAATTTTTTTTTTTCTTTTAGGGAAATAACATTTCCAACTGGAAAATTCTTGACCCAGATCCAATGCTCATTAATCAATGTATATTACTGAGAACAGTGGACTAATACATCTGTGTATATATAGATATGCACTTCCTTCCCTGAAGCACTTTGATGTCCAAAACAGTGGACTACAATATTTGAGAGATTTATGTGTTACACAGCCTCAGGCATACTGCACCTGCTGAAAGGGCTGGAGAACTGCCAAACATCTTTCTTTCAGAAAAAACATTTGCTTTAATATCTGCTAATTCCAGGAAGGAGGCTGTGCTCTTCTTGTTTAGCTGTCTTTGCATTCACAATGAACAAAAGGAAGAGACAAGGCAACCATCTGTGGGTGCTTCATAGAAAAATGAAAACCCAATGGGCTTCATATACAAGGAGAAAAATAGAAAGAATAAGAGATAAAAGAAGCTGAATGAAGAAAGCTGAAACCCTGAGCTCACTTCTCTGTGGCAGACTTGTTAAGCACCTCTGCTCAGACAACCTGGAAAGCCTTTGAAATAAAATTTAAAATCAAAAGCTTTCCTCAAAACATTTACTTTTTCCTACAACAGTTTTGTCCGAACTAGTTCAGAGGAAGGGGATCCTACCTCTTCCTACACATTTTTGTGGTCTTTCAATGGAATATAGCCTGGGCATCTGGCAGACATATTATAGACAAATATATTGTAGTCAGATATATTATAGTTATGTGGATTTGGCATACACTGTAAGATTTTTAAATAATAAATATTTCTAATTAGGTGCATATATAATTGCTATTCTGTGATCAAATTCACTCAGCAATAATCCTAGAATTCACAACACGAGATAAACAGAATTTTCTAAGTCCCTTCCCTCCCTGTGTTCTGCTATTTCTGTTCACACAAATAGCACAGTTAATATTAGCAAAAAGCAGCATAACCTTCCTCCAAATATGGTCTCACTTCTCTTAAATTTATCAGCATATCAAGATTATTACTAGCATGAGTCAAAATGCAATGTTTTTAGTACAAAACTCAGGCTTTACACTAAAACAAAAGAGTGAATCAGCAGAAGAAAATACAGCTTTCTCCTTATACTGAAGAATGAAGTAACAACAGCCTTCTCTGGAGATTTCCAGTAATGAATTACAATTGTTTTTCCCCTCCACTTCTTTAGGCTCTTTAACTCCCTAAGGTGTAGGATTAGCTTCTGACAATTCATCCTCTCTCAGGCATGGAGATATGAAACTACAATAAAGACTGCAGAAACAAAAAAAGGCTTCTGCAATTACCTTCAGTCTTACTGGTAGCACCCAGTGACAATGTTAAAGCACACATGCCCATTCTGGTGATGAGAGCATTAGCATTTACCGCTTGTTAGCAAGGCAGACACAGCTGTTGCCACTTACCAGCATAGAAAAGCCAGGCTTCTCAAAGTGCTGGTGTCTGCAAGGACCTCAACCTGACTGTCAGAGACTAATGGGATTGATTTCCAGGGACAAAATTCTCTGTCACCAATGGGAGGATGAAAAGCAGAAGCCATCGAAGTAGCCAGTCAGAGCCAGCAACCACCACGGCTGCACAGAAGGATGCACAGCTTTGCTTCCCAACACTGTGCTCCCACTCTTTTGGGATAAGGAAGCCAACTTCAAAAGCACTTAGGAGGAATAGCAAAGGGGGAAATCAAAAAAGCATGGTGGACTCAGCAAGGACAAGATTGATAGATTTGATGTAGTGAATATGAATATTTTTTTCTCAAAGAAAGAATGTTTCTTCTACGTAACACTGTAGACTAAATCCCTCTAGCAATATCAATACTGTCTACACTACCACACTGGTGCATATGTAATTTCATTTTTGCTGCTACAAATATAGGCCAATAAATTTGACAACACATCTGTTATTTACTTGCGCTCAACACAAGCATATTCATGACATTTACTTTGCCAGTTTTAAATTTAACAGCTTTTATTTATATCTACTTACTGTTAGTGAAAAGTGCTCTGGTGACTTTCCATGCACATGCAGTAAGTGGAGCACATTTAGCAATAGTAAAAGATTCCCTAGGCTATGTACCATTACTGTACACATTTCTGATTACATAGAGCTAAAATATTTGAAAGTGGTACAAGACTGTTGCATCCACTCATTTTGAATATAACTACTAGCTCTGTGCAGCTAAAACATGCCTGCAGTTGTCTCATTAGCAGAGACCCAGCAACTCATTTCAGCACTCAATGAGTTGGTGACACACACTGAGGTCCTTCACAGACTGTGACTTACACACAAAGAAGCCTTATCATGAAACATGGGCTCATTCCTACCCTCTCCACACTTTAATTACTATTTTAGAATAAAATATGAGTAAAAGCTTAAAAAGTTGCGACTACAGATATAAAGAAAACATCAAAAATATTACACAGCAGATACTTAT
>VYZS01084717.1:5699-31919 GCA_013400695.1 Neodrepanis coruscans | reverse complement strand
TTCTTGAACTCAGGCTTGGTACTGTGACCACTTCCCTCAGGAGCCCATTCTTACTGTTCAACCACACTCTGTGTGAAAAGCCTTTTCCTGATATCCAAGCTAAACCTCCCCTGACAAAGCTTCAAGCCATTTCCCTGAGTCCTGTCAATGGTCACAAGAGTGAAGAGACTGGTACTTGACTTAAGGCCAAGTCCAGTAATTTAAAATCAAACCCTTGTTTTATGGCTTTCTGATTTTCATTGCATGTCGAAAAAGAATGGCCTACTAGCTGTAATTATTTCTTAAAAGAAAAAACAGGTGACACAATTTTCCTAACACAGGTCTACAAAACTCAAACCTTGATACAGAGGCAAGATGGTGTGTCTGGTGTCTGTGCAATCACTCCCAGTCATGTTATGGTGCACTTAAAGATTGTGAGACTCATCTGCCCATGACTAGCAGGGCAGAGATTCCCAGTCTGATGCTTACCTGTGCAGTTATATTCATGGGTTACTATGTTATTTGGAAGTATTGGCTTATGCCTAAAAGCATTTCTGTTCTTTGTAATGCACTTAGAACCAAAATGTGTCCTTGCAGCTGAGATTGAAATATGAACTATTGCAGACCAGACCACAGTCAAGTGTTGCTTATACTGATATCCTTTTATGAAATCTTTAATACAGATGTCTTAATCTCTCCTGTTGCTTCTGACTTATTGGTTGTATTGGTTCCTATGTGCACTTCTGGGCCTTGTCAGTTACTAGATTTCTGAAGAGCAAAACCTCAGATACAAACAGCAATTGAGACCATTAGACCACGTGCATGGCAAGATAATGGCTATGACACACCTCAAGTGGAGGTGGCTCTATGGTCTTTGTAAGATACTGAGAACCTGATGGCTGAAAAATCCATCTTGTTAAATCACCCTTCACTGTCTGAGACAAGCATGGCAGCTGAGGTGCTTTCCAGTGGCTTCCTACATCTTCCCAGTGTGTGTTCCTGATTACACAGAACCAGCAGACTGTGTAGCAGAGCTTGCTGTGGCCCTATGCTGTGCTATGCTGTGACCGTGGTACTGACAGCCATGGCAGTACCAGTAGTGAGGGCTGATCCAGGGATGAGGGATTATATAGCAGCTTGGTTTTGGAGCAACATAAAGGTGTTGGCTTTGTGCATGGTTAATGGAACAGCTTCTTCAAATGGCTCCTAGTGCTTATTTCAGTGATTTTTAAATAAAAGCTTTCCTTTGAAAAAAGGGATGTTGCTGGTTCTTTTTAGTGCACCTATTTGCAGAAATGGTTTTCATTTTCAGCTGCTTCCCCCTGCCCTTTTTTGTTGTATGGTTTGTTTCTNTTCATTAAATATGGTGCAAATCCCTTCGTCAGGCACATGGTCCTTTAGAAGACTTTGGAGCCAGGATATTTCCTTTCATCATCAGGTCTTTGTTGAGGTGCAGTGTTGATTAGGAACACGAATGTCAGGCTGTCAGTGTGCTGAGTTGGGAAAGTGTGTCTGAACAGACTCTCAGCAGGAAAATCACTGAGATAGACTTAACAGGTGAAATAAGGTAGGAACTGAGAGAGAAAACCATTGTTAATGGAAGGCAGCTGACTGGGGAAGAATAGTTGGAAAAATCCTCATTATTATTATTTGTTTCATGGTAGATGTCATCTTTTCTCACTGTATAGTGGTTTCTGAAGAGGTAGTGCAGGGTACGCTGAAGGTTCTTTTCTGCACCGTCACTGAGACTCTGCACCAGTCACTGCTGAAGACACAGGATGCTCTGAGAAAGATTTTTTGCAAGGTTGTTTTCCCCATTATATGTTTAAGAGGTAGAGTGCCTGACCTTGCAGACACTGAATACTATGGATAGAGCTGTACTGTCTAGCTACCCATTAAACTTACACGTGAGGATGAGTCTGAAANAATCCATCTTGTTAAATCACCCTTCACTGTCTGAGACAAGCATGGCAGCTGAGGTGCTTTCCAGTGGCTTCCTACATCTTCCCAGTGTGTGTTCCTGATTACACAGAACCAGCAGACTGTGTAGCAGAGCTTGCTGTGGCCCTATGCTGTGCTATGCTGTGACCGTGGTACTGACAGCCATGGCAGTACCAGTAGTGAGGGCTGATCCAGGGATGAGGGATTATATAGCAGCTTGGTTTTGGAGCAACATAAAGGTGTTGGCTTTGTGCATGGTTAATGGAACAGCTTCTTCAAATGGCTCCTAGTGCTTATTTCAGTGATTTTTAAATAAAAGCTTTCCTTTGAAAAAAGGGATGTTGCTGGTTCTTTTTAGTGCACCTATTTGCAGAAATGGTTTTCATTTTCAGCTGCTTCCCCCTGCCCTTTTTTGTTGTATGGTTTGTTTCTTTGGTGTGTTTTTGTTTGTTTGTGCTGAGACCTTTTTTCCTTTGCAATGTGATTGATCCTCCTTCTTTCAATTCCACATTGGCTGGCTGCATATGGAACCCTGCCTGGCTTTAGCTGAGACAAAATCGACTGCACACAATTTCCCTCTGACAGCTTGTACAAGAGCAAACATTTCCGAAGAGCTGAAAGTCTAGAAATTCAATCAGCGGAAAACCTACTGTGTGGAACAGCTTTGCTAGTGCTACAGCTCCCTGCTGGGTAGAAAAGCAATCCAGTTACAATAAATCCTTAAGAGTGGAGTCATTTGGGTAAAAGGAAAAACAAAAGCTGGTTTATACAAACTGATTGGAGTCAGACGTTTTGACTTCCCATTGAAAAAGGAGTCAAAGCCCAGGCTTGCTTGGTAATTTAAAGGGGAGATTGGCTCCTTTTATCTTTCTCTAGGGCAGAGTTCTTAATATTTTGCTTGTGGAAGAAATATAAATAGTTTTCAACTTAAGTTAAAATATTTACTTTGATATTGATATTGATGCTATAGCTGACTAGAAAATGACTTGGTCTTGAATGCTCCGGCAAGAGGTGAAGGCACAATTTTGTTTCCAGCCACTCTGATTTTGTTCTACTGCAGTTACAGAAATGTGAAACAAGGGTAAAACTGGGACCAAAATCAAAGCTTGCATGTCCTGCCAGGACAGCTTGGGCAACAGTTTGTGCTATGTTGCTGGTGTGTCATGAGCTTATGAAGCTGTTGATGCAATCTGGGCTGCCTGACAGACGTCTCCAACTGAAGTTAAGCGTTGTGCCTAGTGAGAGAGATCTGTTTGTGTTAATTTTCTTTCATTCTTTAAATACAATCTATTAAAATTAGCAGCATTAAACAACATTTGACATTAAAATAATAATGTTAACTGAGATGCCAGTAATGACTGTGATGAAATATTTCCCCTAGTTTATATTTAAAAATTTAAATTAAGGTAGCTTGAGGTAAAAGGACCAAAAGACTTGAATTGAAATACTAAAGCAACAGTCTTTGTAAAGTCAAAGTGAACTATCTGGAAATGCTGAGATTTTCCGGTGTTTACATAAAACTAGGTAAAACTTTTCTGGGCAAATGTTAATTTTAAAATACTGCTGTCCCTTTAATGGCTGCATGGGGTCAGTCAAGCCTTCTGTTCTGCATGTAATATGCATTGGGCTGTCATCCCTTCTCCCTCCCCTCCCAAAAGTGTCTGGTCCTCATGGAAAACATTAAAGATTGTATAAACATTGTAAAGGATTTCCACTAGCCTTTATGTTTAACTAAGATGTTATAAATCATAGCAAATGAGTACAAAACCTTGCTATAAAGATGGAGTTGAATTGGTTTAAAAAAGAAACTAAGGCAAGGTGGTAACCTGATAAGACTCTTAAAACTCCAGTTTGTGTCACTTGCTAGTCACAGCCATATGATGAGGGCTTTATGGACCTGTGATGAAATTGAAGTACCCTAAGTTTCTCTTTCAGCTTTCTCCCACCCTCTGTGGAAAGAGAAAAGTGTCTGTAGTGATCCAAAGTGCTGCCACTTTTCCCACTTTTTTTGTGCTAGTCATGGAGTTGTGTTTCCTATACTACCTGTTTAAAGCAGGGGCTGCACCTTTCCAAAGGGAGCACACAGGTCAATAGTAATGTGCTTAGAACATGGAAATGATGCTCTTAGCTTTTGACAACATCCAGTATCCTTGGTTTATTTGGCTTCTCACAGTGCTGGTTTTGGCCTCTCCCATTTTGTGTGAAGTTTGATGCCAAGGCCAGTTTTGCCCATTGTGTCCATTTTCTGTGAGACTGCTTTGTGTTTTTCTGTCAGTGTTTCTTGAGAGAAAGCTTAGTGTTTGGTAAAATTAATCTTTTCTCCTAAGTCTTTTGGTTCTTGTAACAAACAAAACATACACACAAACAATCAGAAAACCAAACATTTTCTCTGAAATGATGAAAAATGGCCATGAAAGCCCTGCCAAGATCTTTGGATGTCTCCGGGCATCATTCTGCCTAGTTCAGGAGACAAAACCGTAACAGTGGTACAATGTTTAGGGTTTTACATGTCCAAAATGCCAGAGTTGCATCAAACTCAGAATCTGCTCCATCATGGCAGGCTGAAGTAGGGGTTTTTTTCCCCCTNTTTTCTTTGACAAATTCCACCAAAGGCAGCTTAGCCTATTGAATGTAAATTTTCAAAGTACAGAAACAGCTGAAAGAGTCCAGCAAGATCAATGATAAGCTGGATATATCAGCTCCTCTGGAGTTAATGTTCAGAGTATAGAAAGCAGAACCATGGTATAAAGTCAGGAGTATTGTTATAGGTGCAGATTTCTAAGGTAAAGCATCACCAGCTTTCAGAGGAATCTCACACTATAGTCAATTATTTTGAAATTTAAAACCTCAGTCAATGTACTGCTGCTGTTGTGCTTCATCTTAAACTGAGGAAACTCCAGCTCTTGCTTGTTAGCCACTATAAGTAATAGTTACTAAGTTTTTGGTCTATTTGTTTTGGTCTTTTGTTTGTTTTTTGTTGTTGTTGTTTGTTAATTTCCCCCCTTTTTCTTAATATTATTTGCTATTTTTTTCATCCTAAAAGCTACATTATTTTGCTGTCACAAAATAGGGCTCAGCTGAAACTAAAACCAGACCTAAACAGGAAACTGAAAATATAACATTTATGTTATATCATGTATTTCATGATTCTTGTTTATTTTTTCCTCGCTGTCTTCTCGTATATGTGAGACAGAAGGAACATATAATTAGCCCACGTTGAAATATACCATTTGACACTGGTGAAAAATATGGGCAAACCACACAATGTACTCCAAAGGCAGTTCTTGGCCGGAGTGCTGCCTCCTCTTAGCTCAGAACCTGCTCTTTGATGGTGACTGGATGCCACCAGTGCAGCCACCCACAGGTGTGAGTGGTCCTTGTAGGGCTGCCCAGCCTTCCTGTGAGCTGGATAGTCCTTGTAGTACAGAGACTTTGTGGAGTTTTGAGGATACTTAGAACCGTGATTCTACAGGGATGCTGTTTCAGATTTTCTGACTCCATATGTTTAGCCTAAAGGCTCGTTAGGGTTTGGTACTTCTGTGTGGTTTGGTGTTTTCTCCCGATGTTTTCTACTTTGACCCCACTCTGCCACAAACTAGATCTGAGTTACCTGAGCAACTCTGCTCTCTTCTCTTCTGCTGAAGCTTCCTGAAATGTGGTGGATGACCTCAGTAATGAGGTATTTTACTTATAAAGCCCCAAGGCTTGAAGACGCCTTCCTTGTTGTTCCCTGCCGGAAATGACCTATCCCCAAACAGTGAGGCAGGAGAGATAATAAGGAATCGTTTTACAAGGAACCACATTTATTCTCAACAAATCTCATAGAAAATTATAGTTCTTGTTTTCCTAAGCTGTTTACCAATGTGTTTGAGGGACAAGTATTCTGCAAATAACGTGTGCATGGGAGTGAGTAGCAGCAGCTACAGTGGGGAGACTATTGAGCTATGAAAATTTTCATGCAGATGGAAACAAAGTGCGGTGCTTTCAAATGAGCAGGAGTGAAAAACCAATAATCCCACATATTGTGCTACTATGAGTTGTATTTCAATGATTCAGAGAAAGAGACCATGCATTGTTGTTGCTGCAGTAGGGCTGACTGTCTCTGTTTCTCCTTTTCCACCTAAATCCCTGGAAAAAAACCAAGCAGAACACACCTGCTTGTCTAAACCCGTTAAAACTCTTTGCTTTCTAGTTGTTAGATGACAGATGTCTACATACATGTAGTGGGATATATTCCTGCCTCCCCTTGATATTTTCTTTCTCATTGTTACTTGCTTTGTGTGAAATCTGTAGTACATTGGCAGGAACTTTATACAGACTTTTATACAGTAACTGCAGTGGTAGATTTTTAGAAGTTTGTCTATGAGGGGGAAAAGGGATTTAACATCATTGTTATATTTTCATTTGTTGTGATTTGATATCCATCCTGACGGAAGGCAGAGCACCACTGTGAGAGGTGCTGCCAGGTGTGGCTTCCTACCGCTTTCTAATTCTGTGATCACAGAACACCCGATTCTGCAGTCCCCGCACAGACAAGTCTCCCACTGATTTCAATGGGAAATTTGCCTGCATCAGGGATAAAAGAGCAGGCCCCAAGTTGTATACAATGATGCAATCTGATCCTCCTGCTGTGGAAATTGATGTAATCGCATTCTTGCCCTTCCCCCTTTTCTCAATCTTTCTCCCTACCAACCCCTTGGTGACTCCTGGGGGGCTTCTCACCAAACGGAGAGGAGGATGCAGCTGTGTGCTGAAGCAGCAGAGGAGAAAAGGAAACCTGCTGGCAAAATTTATGAAGGGTTGTATCCTAGATGTAACCCTAGAAAATAGCTAAGAACACGGACCTGCCTGCCCTAAAAAATGCAATCACCTGCTTTTTCGAAATGAGGGAATGTTTCTTCTCTTTGTGACATTCGTGACACATCCTCCTGTCTTATAAAGCTGAATTACAGTGTTCTGTGAATTGAGCAATCTCGTTGCCATCTGCATTCATTCCGTGCAGAGGGACAGGGTTAGCTTTTCTAGGGCTCTCTGTATTGTTATTGTTGACAGTCTCTGCTTTTCAGCAGTGCTTTTGTGCCCTGGCACAGTGCAGGTTGCTTGGGAATAGTGAACCTCAAGAATGCTGCACTTTGTTGCTGGGCAAGCCAGGCAACCTCTCAGATGCTTCCCTCTGCTTTGCCATTTATATGGGGTTTAGTTTTATTTTTTTCCTTTGGGAATTCTAGGCTCAGCTGAATTTGTTCTGTGTTTTGCGGAAGAAAGAGCTTGTTAAAGAATTCCCTGATGACTTTGAAGTGAACTATTTATTTTCTCTCAAGGCTTACTCAGTGTAGCCATTTGCCCCCTCTCCTCTGTTTTTTCACCCCAGTGTTTCCTGAGCTACAAGCATTCTTGGAATATATTAGTTGTAATGAGTTATGTGGGCATCAAAAGTTTTCTTTGAAACTATATGGCATCAACATCTGTTAGCTCTTAGAGAACAGAGACACAGACAAAGGGGCTGATAGGGGGAGGGAGGAAAAAGATATTAAATTCTGGAGTATGAAGTCTCCGTCTCAAAGACTCAGGGGGAGGGGAAGGGGAAATCTGCTAAACTCCACGCTTTGATGTGGGCCGCTGGCCCTCCGCTTCCATTTATGGGAATGTGCGTGGCAGACGGGCCTGCACGGCTGCCTGCCCTGCCTGCTGCCCTGCTCTGTTCTGCCTGCTGCCCTGCTCTGTTCTGCCTGCTGCCCTGCCCTGCCTGCTGCCCTGCCCTGCCTGCTGTCCTGCCCTGCCTGCTGTCCTGCTCTGTTCTGCCTGCTGCCCTGTCCTGCCCTGTCTGCTGCCCTGCCCACCCTGCCTGCTGTGCCTTGCCTTCCCTGCCTGCCCAGCCCACCTAAGCACTCCCTACCAGCTGCCTGCCCAGCCTGCAGCATAAATCCTGCCCCAGCCCTTGTTGCTACAGTAACGTTTTCAAGGAAAATGCTAGGTGCTCAGTTTTTAGCTATTGAGATGGGGAATTGGAATTCCTAATAATAGAGGTAACTCTTGAGTAAAAAAGAAAATGTCTAGAAGGGGACTTTTTATTTGCTTGTAATCCTCCTGACCCTTTGAATCAACATGCAACTGTTCATCTAAATCAGGTTTTTACATGGTGTGTGTCTGTGGCTTTTTATTGCCTGTAATTAAAAAACATGTGTCTGTTTCCATGTATGCAGCATCAGTCAGCAGTCAGGCATTGGTCACTGATGCGGGACTACTTACAGGAATGTCTGGGACTGGTTCTGCTTTTTATTTTATCTTTTTCTGCAGAGCCTCACAGTGCTTGTGCTGCATTCCAGGGAGCAGAGGAGAAGAGTAAAAGAACCCCCTATGTTTGTCTTTTCCTCTTGTTGGCTCCAGACATAATGCTGGTGGTATTGTGCTTCCCTGTGACTTCCTGGCCCATTAAGACTCTGACCAGTCATAAAATGATTAGTTGACATACCTGGGCTCTGGGGACAAAGAGGTGGTTTAAAAAGGAATGTGAACCATCTGTTTTGCCAGCACCTCCTGTTGACAGATTTATGGCTCAACATTAGCATATGTGTCCAGGGTCACACACCTGTGCTTCCTAACAAGGTAATATTATTTAGCAGGGTATGTTTTCGTCCTGAGGATTCAGAGCTCTTTGCAAAGGTGGGCATCAAGAATTCCGTTTTACAGTTGAAAAATGAAGGTACAGAGAGATTTAAGTGACTTGCCCTACACCACACAGTGAGTCTGTGGTGGAGCAGTTATTGAATCCAGGTTTCCTCCAGCTGCATAAATATACGTCATCCATTAGCAGGAAAAGACTTAGAGCTATAAACATAATAGAGGAGCATTGATTATCATTCTAGGAGAGCTTTAAGCCCTTGTGCTGTATGAAAACCAGAGCCATGTAGGAAGACAGCAACTGTTCTCACAAGAAAGATTCAGAATGTGGTATATTAAATCTGTAATGATCGCTGAAGTCGGTGATCACATCTTAAATGAGCAAATTAATCTCTAGTCAAGCTCTGTAGCCATTTTCTGCAAGCTTGTTTCCCAGTGCATGCCTGGACGCAATCACCTCCGTGCACTTAAATCTGTCTGTTAAAGAGTTTCATGGTAACAAAATCTATCATGAAAGGAAGTTGAACAGAAAATCAAATTTATTACATAGCTATGCCCATATGTCTGCTGTGGTGAAGAAGCCCAAAATAAGCAAATTGGACGAGTTACTGAGCTTCTCCAGGCTAGAAGGAAGATGAAGATTTGTCCTCTTTCATTCCTGTTCTTAGACTTGTTCATCAGTATAATCTGTGTTGAAGAGGTGGTCCTGGGGGATGTGGGACAACTGATTTTCCAATCAGCAAAGAGATTAGAGGGTAGTTAGAACAAAGTAAGGTAAATCTGTAAGCTGAATCTGTAGAGTGAGTTCATTTATTCTTCTGAAGTATCTTCAAAGTGAATTTAAATACAGCAAAAAGCAGTCATTTCTTGTTTCAGTCCTATTTAATCTCAAAGACTGATGATCTTTTTTAGTTGAAGATGGCTGGACCCTTCAGTTGAAAAGTAACTACTGATTTCATACATCTGTTCTTACAGTTGCTTTCAATTATGTGATCTCTTATCTGGCAGAAGTCCTTGAAAAACTGTTTCACCCTATCACCTTAAGAATTAGAAGCCATAATAGTTCCAGAACTATTCCAGAAGATGTTATTTTGCAAGACATAGTAAGGGTTTATAAAGATCCATGAAATCCAGAGTTAAAACATAATAGGAATGGTAACGTTCAGTCTTGCAACTGAAATAATCTAAATAAAACTCTAAATAAAATCCACTGCAAGGACCTCCTAAGGATCTACAGATCTTAACATATATTGGATAAAAGTGCCTAGTATTTTGGAGGATATAAATTGATTTATGTTTAAAAGCATGATTATCTTCCACAGGATGTGAATCTTATGATTCAAGTTAAATGAGGAAGCAGGTTGCCTTTGTTGAATGCAGGTTGCAGTGACTGACCACTGAAAGAGGATGCTCATTTGCTCTCTTCAGCAGAGGTGAAAAAACTACTTGCAAAGAGTATGTTTCATTATTGTCACTACCTGATTTTCATAGGCTGGAGATAAGAACTAGATGAGAAAAATGAAGATTTGTGATTTATCCTGTAGGAAAGCCTGTCCACCATGAAGGCTTTTATGTAAGTGTCCATCTGCTTTGCACTTTCACTTTCTCAACAGCCTCATGTTCATATTCCTATGAAAGGGATATCCTTAAAGAGCAAAAAGCATATCATAAAACTGTTAGTTGTGCCCATTAAAGGGTTTGTAACAGGGATATAAGGATTGGGGATGTTTTCTGCCCCATAAGCCTCTAATTGTCTATGATCCTTTGTGGGTGGGTTTGTTTGTTTGTTTTGTTTTGGCAGTCCTGTCTTTATTGTCATAGCATTCTACCAGCAGCTGGAATTGCTCTACCAGAGATGAGCCTGGAGGGGCACCAATTTCGTGGAATTGGTGGATACAGATGCAGTAATTTCAAACACTGTTACCATGTTATCATGGCTGGGAGTTACTGTTCCTAGAGCAGAGGCAGCTGAGGTGAATGGGTTTGTGTGTTTCACGATTATATTTTTGGAGCTCATAGATTAGTGTGATATTTGTGCTAAGGTGCCAAAGGATGAATTTTGGTATCTGTTAAATCCATTGGGTCTTGCTCTCTCTGACCATAACTTTTGGCATAGAGGCCAACATGGCAGATAAAGGCAGTAAAATCCTAAACCACAGCAGTGAAACCTGACCCAGCACAGATCTTAGAGGAAAAGTCTGTTTTCTTAACAACTCTACCTGCTGTGATTGTATTATGAAGAAATTTTATCTGACAGAAGCCTTGATGCATGATGGAAGAAGAAAAAGCCTTTTTAATGACAGAGCACAGGTTCTTACTTCAGAGAAAAAAAACACTGCAGAAGTTGAGCTTGTTGCTTCTGCTGAACAATCTACATTATTTCATTTGCAGTGTGTATTTTAATGTTGATCCAAAGATTAAAGTTGCCTTGACTTGACAGAAAGTTGCATCCTAGTGAATTATTTTTATTATTGTTATCCATAATGTCAAACTGAAAAAAGTAAAACCTCATGATATCAGATGAAAAGGGGAAAAAGGCCAAAGAGAAACAATATTAGGCTTAAAAGAAGGCATAAATGTGTATTGCTCTCGAGCTTTTCTGTATGGTATATAGTTTAAGTCTTAAATGTATTTTCCTGGTTTCAATTTTCATTATAATGAGCCTTGGCATATATACTTGTATCTGTGGAAGGCCCTGGGTTTATAGGTTACTTATGAACAGGGAAGGAAAGGAAGTTCTTGTCCTAAATAGGACACTGTAATACAGGAGCATATTGTTTATTTGAAAAAGCTTATGAGAGGGATCTTGAAGCATTTTTGAAAGAGAATATTTGTATGAAGTCTTCAGTTGCAAGTGCAGAGAGAGCCAGATGCATGCTCAAAGCACATTCCTATCTTTTGCCTGGAAGTAGTGATTGCACAAAATTGTGTCCATAAATGTATACTTTTGTGCATGTTTGGCTGCATGGGTGTCTGTGCACAAAAGCTCCTAACCTGGCACAATAACATCTCCATGTTTGTCTGAATACGAGCAGTTTATCATTCGTTTTATTTTCGAGTTTTAAGCCTGGCTGTAAACCTGTATTTAAAGAACGAGGATCATCTCAGATAACTGAATATCTACTTGTACCTACATTATCCTAAAAGAAATTATACCCTTTTTTGAGGTGTGAATAGGCTTCCTAGTAGAGAAGCTTAGTCTTGAGCTGATCATAATTACAAATGGCTATGTTTATAGTCCGTGGGAAATTTCAGATACTACAAGGGGAACAAGGTTACTGCCATCAACTGATTTTCAAAAAAGTCTTTTTCCTCTTTCTTTTCAAGTCTGGACAAGATTAAAAATAAAGTAAAACAATAATAATGACTGCTTTGGGGTTTGGATGGATTTCATGAAGCATCTTCACTAGATGAGGTTTTTTCAATCTGTTCAGCACTTGCTGTAAGAAAATCAGACTTATTTTGGAAATGTCTCCTGTGAGTGAGACTGAAGGATTCATAGTGGCCACTTGGCACCTGCCAGGGCCCTCAGTCATTTGAGTGAAAGGCCAAAGGGCATCTTCATTCTCTTGAGCTTCCATTTCTTGGGATTGCTTTCTAGGTGACACAGCATTCTTGTTGGCTTTAAAACCATTATAAAATCTAGAGAAGGTGTTAGACTTACCACATAACTTGTCCTTTGCAGTCCTGTTGTGAAATGTGTTTTTTCAACTTTGCTTCTATCAAAAGGCTGGAAATTTATTTTATCAATGTGAAAATAAATAAAGAAAAAAAAACACATGTTTTAGTCCGATGGTTAAAAAGAGGGAGGAAAGATTTCTTGGTTGATAATTTGTCATTTTGCATGTCTTGTCCAAAAGAAGTAAATTGTTGTATATGATTCCTTGATAAACAATCCACTAAAACAGGAAATGTGTGCATATTTTCTGCCAAAAATGTGAAAAATTATGTGTCTTAAGGTTGAATCCAAAGGATTTTAATGAGATGTTTGAAGAAGGAGAGGTAAAGCAACTTGTTTCTACTTGAGCAACACCTTTTGGAAAAATGTTAATTAGCGCAATATTGACCTGAGATATAATACAGTGAGTAAGGAGGCCCAAACTTTAAAAATGTGCTTATTATCATGATAACCTACTTAAAACAGAGGTTATCCTTCGTTATATCTAATACATCTATGGATGTAGCCGTTTCTTCTTAACACTGGAGCAGAACTAAGTTGAAGTCCACGTTAGCCCAGGTGTAGATAGCTAAAATACACACTCTGGCTGCAGTCTGTACCTTTGGCTCTCATGTGCTGGGTGTCTTAGGGAGAGACGTGGGAAGGCAGAGCCAGGACAGGTGGAGAGGGTCATACTGTTGAGCAATATTAAAAGAATCAGTGGGTAGAGGGGCTCAGGAGGTAGGGCTAGGAGATGTGAACAGAAATGTGACTGTGTGGAGCCTGGAAGGTAAAGTCAAGGAACTTAACCTCAATGTAGAAGCAGAAAGGGAGCCAGCAAAGGCAACAGAGGAATAAAGTGATGTAGGTAGAATGATGGGTGAGGATTTGGGTTGCAGCATTTTCAGATGGCTGGTCAGAAGAAAGTTAATAGCTGGAATCCCCAGAGTGAGTGCCTGGCATTTGCCTCCAGATACTTGTATGAGTAATAAAACTGCACAGGGTGGTGAGGGCTGATATTGAGGTTAAAAAAATAAAATTCCCAGTGAGTTAGAATTCAACAGAGTCTGACTGTGCAACAAAGGCAAGAAACGAGTGATGATTGCCGGACTTGTACCAAGCCGAATAGAAGCCCTGGGGTGTGGGAGCTTTTAAAGATCGTTTTTCTCCTTGTGTATGTATACTCAGCAGCATTTCAGAGGGAGTTGCACTAATTAACTCGTCTCTCCACCCCCACTCTCTGAAGTCCGAGCTGAGTACAGCAGCACCTATCAGAATGGGATATATGGGACATGAGGTTCTTTCTACCCAGGCCAGCTGTTCTGAGTTTTGAAGCAGATGTTTGAGCTTGAATCATAGTCATTCAATGTGATTTGTGTTAGTAGCTAAAACAGGCCAATTTATTTATCTGGGAAACTCCTGGTGAGGTAGAGACACTTACTCTAGATGGGTTCCTGTTTAGCAACCCATAGCAATGGCATGCAGGAATAATCCTTCTATGTAAATGTTTCTTTTCTTTGTTCTTTCAAGTGCTCGCTGACCTCATTTCTATAGTATTTCACAGGGTACATCTGGTTTTGGTTGTTTCATGACTCAGTGTTCAAGTTTGAAAATGCAGTGTTGTGATTTAAAACATTGTGTCAGAGGAGAGTGATATACAACTGCCTATGACCTAAATGTTGCTGCTTTTGCTCTTGGGCGCTGATCCTGCCATGGGCTAGGCTCCTGCTATGGCACAGGCACTGAGGACCATGCAGCAGAGCCTGGCTGAACACAGAGCCATTGCTGGCTTTTCCATCCCCTTGAGCCTGTGTTTGCTTTGTGCTCAAACACGCCTCTCCCCAGTGTCAAATATTCCTACCTGGCTATAACGTTTGCTTTCCCCCTAGAATTTCTTGAACTGTGAGTTCCGTTTTACACATTTACCCATTCTCTTTGCTCTAGTCCACTTTATGAATTTGCTAGGGGTAGATGCACTGTTTTATTGACTTTAAATTTGTATGGGTTACTGGGAGAATACTCTGTTATGCAGTATGAACTGCCACCAGAATTTATTTTCTCTGATGCTTGCTCAGATTTTGTACTTTTCTGTTGAGTGTGAGCTTGCATACACTGCCCAGAGACCTTTTCTCAAGCAGGCCCTTTTTGGTGTTTATCCAAGTTGTGACATCTCAGTGGTGCTAAAGATATTCAGGTAACTCTCTTGCAGCTTTTTTTGGCAGAAGAGTTAATGATGGTAGGATGAATGAGAGAGGTTTTTTTTTTTTCCTGTAAAAGCCCACACCTTTCACAGATACATGCCTGTCTATCAAAGATAATACATGTCATAATCTTACACACAGAGAGGAACACATTTGAATGGGAGCTGAGGAATTCTGCTTTAATGTGTCACTAAATGTTCAAACGATACTCTCATCAGTTTCAGGATGGATTGTCGATTTATGTGCTGTGTAACAGTTGTATTATGGTTCAACAGCATGAAAACACTTTTTAGGATGTGTTAATTTATAATAATTTGGTTAAAGGCGGAAATACTGGAAATTTGCTTGCATTAAGTTACTACTTTAACTTAAATAACTAGGAGCTACAGAAGGAGTGAAACTGGAATATAAAACATATTTGCTTAAGACCCATGTAATGATTAAGTGAGAAAATAAGGAAGCTAGCATAATGAATATTAATGCTTCCCTCTGCTGTTTTACACTTTCTCTCTGCCACTGTTTTCCTTTGAGTTACTTGATAGTCCATTTTACATCAGCAAGTGTATGCTCATTTTTAAATTATGTCTTTTGAAAACAAATGTAAAAATTAATGACAAAGCTGTATAGAGGATGAGATTAATGACATCGTTTTAACAGGCAATGTTTGGTACCCAAATGCAGTGCTTGCATTGCTAAAATTTTAGAAGGTGAAGATTACCACCTAGATAGTACTGTCCTCAGAGGTACACCGTAAGTGAGATCATACATATTCATTGCATATTTGCTGACCATGTTAACAGAATTTTTTTTTGTTTTTTCAAAGGGAGAAGGAATCCTGCATTTAGTAAAAAGAGAAATCCAAAATAAAAAGAAGATTGAACCACCCAAACAAAACAGATATTCAATATTTAATATGGTGGAAGAGCAGAGATGCTTCTATATATCATCCATAAAAGCAGTCAGAAATGTGCTCTCAGAGCTTCATGAAAAATTATGACATGGGGGAATCTGATCAAACAAAAGTATACTAACTTTTAGAAGGTCCTGAAAAGACCATCATCTTGCAGAAATATGATACATCATGCCAATATTTTATGTCTTCTTTTTAGTCTGTCCATTTATTCCATATTTTTTAAGTTAATGATTGATATTAATTAGCACATGCCCCCACAGAAGAGATCTTTTTTTACTGTAGCACAAATAGTTTTTTTTGTGATTTACTACCTGGAAGGCTAAATCCAGAATGTTGGCTTTTATAACAACATTGTTCTGTGTGGTATCCCAGCATTCCAGGACAGATTGCCAGCATTTCTCAGATACATGTATCCTGCAAGTTCTAACTTTAGGGGATCTGCTTGTGAACAGACAGCATTTTCAGGGTTTTTGGGCTAGCTATCCAATAGTTTGTGAAATCTAATTTTTAATGTGCTGTTGCAGAAATTGATACGGAAGAATTCCTGAGATATGCTTTTGTGGCTTAGTTACTTCATTATACCTAATCTCAAAGAATAACATTTGGGCATGTGGAAGGCAAAGGACCTCTGCCAGCTTTTCAAGAAAAAGAGGTGAACTGCCTTTATCTTGATCAAATTCCTTAACAATAAAGCTAATGAATACAACCAGACATTGTTTTTAACAGGTTATTCCATAATCTTGTAAAAAATAGTTCTGTTCTGTCAACTTCCAGCTCACAGGTTAATGCTGAGGCTGCTGGCTCTCTGTTCCTGGTGTGTTTTTGCAGGTGAAGTTGAACTGGCTGTGAGTGTGTCAGCTTTTTAGGCCCATATCCTTCTTTGTTGCCATAGCTGTTATCAGGGAGCATTTGTGGAGAATTAGAGAAGAGAGTTTGTGGAGAATCCAGGGAGTGAGAATATAATGTAAGGTCTGTGATGTTATGATGCTGTTAAAGCCCCTAGAATGAATGAGAGAAGGCAGGACATGAGGAGAGCTGTCATCGCTTATGGTTTAGCTGGGATAGGGTGATGGAACTGGAAGAGTTTGCTAATAAGAAAGTAAAAATGATCTTCAGTATCTTTTTTAACTGCGATTAGCTTCAAATCCCACTGATGCCCTTTATTACTACTTCAGCACCATTGTAGAAATGTTTTTTGGGTCTGAGATAAGTTTGCATATCTATGGCATCTGCTTCTGTATTGTTCTAGATGTGCTAGAGCTGACAAAATGTCATTAATTTCAAGATTGAAGGATCAGGCAGCTCAGAGTCTGATATCCGCTTTTCTTGCGTGACCTCTGGCAAATGAAAGTTTTGTGTTTGTTGGTGGAACCAAGTAATAACATTCCTCTGTAGGTAGTGAAGGGCTTATTTCTCCTTTATCGTTTCCATTTAGAATTTTTTTTTAACTTGATTGACAGAATGTTGAAATGCTAAATATTAATCTACTTGGTAAAATTGTTTGAATATGAGCATGTCTTTTTCTTTCACCTCTAGAGTCAATTAATTTCCATTAAAATTTTGTCCAAAAGTATTTCCAGAGCATTGTAAAATAGCATGAAATACGTTGACTACCACTAATAAAATGGTTGACTTCTTTCCTGGAAAAGAGCTTCTGTGCTTTCATTAATGTTTTAAATTAATTCTGGAAATAATAAATACATATTGTTAACACCTCAACACTTTGTATATAGTACATTTGTTATTAATTTTTGGTGTTTTGTTTTTTTTAAACAGGATTTATCTGGGGAAGGCTACAGAGACACTATTGGTGATGAACACTTTCATCTAGAAGGTATTTAAAGAACAAAATGTCTTGGTTAATATAAAACAATATTGGAGTAACTTACAGAAAAAATCAGTGTGAGAATGCACGTATTGGGAGTGCAGTTTTTCATCTACTGAGGTGTTGTTTGCATGAAAAAACTGTTAAGATGGAAATAGCATATTATTTCTGTATCTGCTACCACTGGTATCAATAGAAGTCACCCAGTTACATCACAGGGACCAAGTATTTTAATTCAAGGTCTCACAATTTTTCCTAAGTTCATCTGTTGACATTGGTAGCGGTTGTGAATATCACTGTCTCACGCAGAGCTGACAAATGCAGTCGCTGACAATGTTAGCATTGGGTTATGTGATACACTGCACTCCCTTTTGTGTTACACAGACCAGACCTAGAAACTCCTGCCTTAATAAAGAAATAGAGACTCTTACTCAATACATTTTTCTTGAATATGAATAGAAACGTTATTGCGTTAGGCAACTCTTTCAATCTCATCTCCTCCTCTGTGATCAGGCAGTTGAGGTGGAATCACTGTTGTGAAGGGAACCTTTGGGAACCTTGAGTATGGATGTTATATTCTGCGTGCCAGACAATGCATCTGAGGTACCTTGAGCTTCAGTTGGGCAAGTGGGGGGTTGATGAGTGGAGGAGATTAGTTTGTTGCTCATTTCTTGCATGGCAGGGAGACTTCAGAAACTGTCTAGTATAACAAGTGATTGCATGGGCTGTATGCTGGACTTCTATAATAGGACTAGTGGAAAAAATATGCCCTGTTTATTTAGAGCAATGAACAATGTCAAGCTTAACCTGGAAATTTCTGTCCTTTTATAATCCAGTCATTTGTTTCTGGTATTAAAGGTTTCTGTCCAAACAGAATGTAAAAGATTCTGTATGTTAATATTGTCTGCCTTTCAGTTCCTTACCTGTGAAACCTGTTTAATATACCATGTTTCCTGGATTTCATATTTCTATTATCTCTGTACTTTAAAAAGAATGTTCCCTTTTATGTGCTGTAACATAGGAGCTCAATTTCAGCTGGTGCTTCTAGGCTACTGTTAATCACAATAGTAAAATGCGTTTGCCATCATAGAGGTTTTTTTTAGTTTTTCCATATTAAACTTCATCACAGTTTTCCTATCTGCCCACAGTGGAACCTAACACTATTAAAGGATAGGGTTTTAATTTTTGAATGATAAGAGAAACTACTTCACACAGGATATTAAATGTCAGCAAGGTGAAGAATTTCATTTTCTTTGTCTCATACTGTCTTTCCTTGCCTTTAATTATTTCTTTCTTTGCTGTGTAGAATTGTCTTGCATAGCAAACAAAATATTTGGTTTATAATATTTCCGAACTAGTCAGCATCAGGATTGTTTTTATTACAGTGTAAAAACCTTTTAGGTTGCTGTAATTTCAGTGTATCAGCAGTTTCACATTATTACCTCTAATGCATCTCATTTGTTATGAAGTAGCTGACTAGTGAAGACCAGATTTAGAGACCAGCAGGTGGTCCATCCTTTGTGTGCTGTCACCAGCGAAGAGCTGTGACATCTTTCCATTTCGGAGGAAGACGACTCTTCCCACCCAGTGTTCAGACTAATGTGTGTGGACCATCAAGGCTTGGTCCTTATCCCTTCTGCACTCAGGTCTCCAGGCTATGCTTCTCATGCTGGGAACAGTGTTAGCCACTGCCTGTTTGAATGGAATATTGAAAACCTTATAATTATCAGACAATACTACAAGGATTGTGTTAAACCACCCTTATATAACTTGTATAACTTCACCCTTGTATAACTTCATAGTTTTCACTGGCATCATATTTTTAATGATTGTGCTTAGTACTAGCAAAAAATTGTGATATTAACATAAAGGGAAGCTGAAACAGGATTTGAGGTCTTTGCTAGTGCACAGCTTGAATTCTGTGTGACTTAGGTACAAGATGACCACTGTTGTACCTCTTCTCCACATAGAAACATTTTTGTGGCAAAGTATAACATTCTAGAACATAAATGAATCTTTCCATCTTAAATAGTTGTTCTGCCTTTATTTTGCTGCCTTGTGATCTTTACGTATGGGGTGGTGTAACGTGTGTGCTGCGTGATTATGTGTTCATGTGTCATAAGATGACATCAAAATCACTGATGGCTGTTTTCAGAGACAGGGAGCTGTAGCCTGGAAAGTGGTTGGTTGGACTAAGCTCACAGAGGACACGAATGGCAAAACAAAGACTTAAACCCAGCTCTACCAAATACCGTGCATCAATGAACTATATTCTGCCTTCATAAATACATGGTGGGGATGCAAAAAAAATGAAAAAGAAACATTACGCAGATTTGCAAGAAAGCACAGTAGATGCCAGTTCTGCTTTGGGGGAAGTTATAGCCTTTGCACTCAGAAACTTTACTGGAGAATAAATCTGAGTTCTTTAGAAGACTCTCACTGAAAACACAAAGTGGCAATAAGAGAAATAATTGAATTCCTTATTTTGTTTTACATAGCCAAGTTCATTACTTTTTTTTTTTCCTTCCCTCTCTTTTTTTTCCACCCTCTTAGCCGTCTGAGCAGTACAGATAAAAAGAACTCTCTTTACTGGATTTAACTTCTGTGTTGTTATGTAAAGCTTGATCAAATCCTTTCGTCTTAACAGACTTAACTGGCCAACAGCAAAAGGCTCGGGATTCTGGGATTAAGATTGTATTTGGTAAGAGGACTGCTGCATTAGTGCTTTCTTTTGAACTATACAAAGAACAAAGTAAACATCAAAAGCATTAAGCCATGAGAGCGGATTGTTGACTCAATGTTGCTGCATGACAAGAGGTTAGAACTCAATAGCGGCAACTCTGTTTACTGAGTGTTATGCAGAAAGAAACAGTTTGACCAGTATTGTCTACTATATCCACCACCTGCCTTTGATTTTGCTGCTGGGCAAGTCACTAAATTGAAATTTTTGGGTTTTCTCTTATGTGGTCAGTGATTTCCTTAGATAAGAGACACCAATGGAAACCTCAGTCTCATATTACTCTGACTCTGTTTTCCTTCTTCCTCTTTCATTAATAACTCAATAATTGGGCACACTGGATATAGGTTCTGTCATGGATTCGTTTGCAGGCTTTCATTCCAAGTGATTTCCCACTGTGTTTCCGAGACTCCCATTTGCCAGACTTGGAGTACTTGTGCAATCTGCTGTGCCTGTGTACAAATGTCTTGTGCTTGAACTTTCTTGTCCCACAGTTTCTGCACAGGAAACACATGCTTCTTCACTCTTAATGTGTAGGATAAAAGAGTTCCCTCATTTCTTGTACCTAGATAGAATAACAGGTCACCAGAAATGAATGACTGGAGGTGGCTCTGGAAGAAGTCACAAAAACTAGCGCAGACGTTAAGAGATATTTTTCATTTCGTGTCAGCAGAGAAGCCAATGGCAGGCAGGAATTGAATGCAGCAGCAAGTCACTCTTCTGTCATAGAGACACACAGGTGGCTCAGAAAGATATCTACTCTTTGTGTGTAGTGACATCCAAGTTCTCACTCAACTCTTCAAGGCACAAGTAAGCTTCTAATTAATTGTTTGAGAGTCCTGTTCTTGTTTTCCAGAACCTTTTTCACCTCCTTTCTCTGGACCCTTTGAGAAATTTTTACAGCTAAAGCTTTTAGAACAGAAGAGCTTTCTTATCCTGACCATTCCATGTCTTTCTGACGTGAACTGTGGTTTCCCCATCTAATCACTTGAACATATAAAAACTTTTCAGAAAGTTTTCTCTCAAAAAAACCTTTCTTTGATGCAAACTGATTGTATAAAAGAGTGATTTCCTCTTTGTCTTAATGCAAGCTCTTTAGACCCCAGTGGGATACAGCTGTCAGTCTATTTCAGCCGCCTTTTGGAGTTCACAGTGAAGTCTTGAGCTTTACCTTTAGCCCAAGGTGAAATATGGAACCTATCAGGAGAACACCTAACCTATTGTCCCAAATAGTTATACAATAATGTGATTTCTCATGTCACTGTTTTCCTGAAAAGTGTGACTTAAGTGTTTCTACTAATCAGAAATCTTGCATCTCGGAGATCAATCTAGTCCTGTACCTGTCAGAAGAGCTGCCTCTTACACTGATAGCAATCTGTTGCCTGTTTAATTTGTCAGCCAAGAGTGAGTGATGTCTTGATTATTATTCTGTCAACAGAAGATTGGAGAAGATCCAAGCCTTCCTGGTGCTTTATCTGAATATGATACGCAAAGTCCTGCTGAAAGCAGTGATGGGGCTTGGCCTGAATCAACAAACCAAATTTTTTATATATTTCCCAAACCGGTTGTATCCAAATCCCTAGATATAAGATGTTCCCTGTTCTGGTACCAGAAAGGACAAATTATTCAGGTCATCTTCTTGCCCATGAATATTAGAGAGCCCTCCAGCAGAGTTCAAAGCACACATTGTTGCTGAAAAAATATCTAGTATATGTGTAATAGAGCTACTTGTTGCACTTTTCACATATTTACAAGACATGATGGAATTTTTAAGCCTGCAAGTAAGGCATTCTGTGTTCAGCAAATCAGAAAAAGAATTCCTTATATTTTTAATATTACTATATGTTTTTCAAGATGTTACTAGTGTGTCCAGTCAGTCCTTCATCTCTTCCTCCCTGACATCCAGGGAATCTGTGGTCTAGTGGGAGCTAAGGTGTGGTTAACAGTGTTCCACCATGAAGAGCTGTCTTGTTATTTTTGACTTTAATAAAAACTGATAAGCAAACAAGGAACCAATAGTAAAGAATGAACTAATGGTTTAAGGCTGCAGATTTTATTCCCAGTGCTGACAGCCCTCCTGGACCCCCCATAGCTGCACATGCTTCCCCTGCCTCACATGTCCTGGACAGCCTAGTGAAGGGAGCACTGGCATCCAGGCGAGTGCTGCCAAGGTGCTCGAGCTTCCCCTCTGCTGGGGCTGCAGCTGCTCTGCTGGAGTGTCCTTCCCCACTGCATCCAACAGCAGGGCTGCTTTTATGTGAAATAATTCCCTTTCCTCCATCTCTCCCTTTAGCAGAAATTCAGGGAAGGCTTTAGTTCCTGGAGTTGTTTCTAAAACTGGTAACTGAAGAATATCTGTTGAGTTGTCAGCATGGCAAGGTATGGTACTTTGGTACTATTGCTTGTAAACTTATCAGCAAAGTAAAACTTGAACAAGCATTTTAACTAGTTTTAGCTAACCTTCTCTTTGCCTGGGAGACACTTTTTACTGTACTTTGCTAATGACTTGTTGCTATTCCTATTCACTCACCATAGATTTGCTATGCAAAATCTTTTTGCTATGCAAAATCTTTTGCTATGCTATGTGATCACCTCAGACTGGTGATCACTTGCTCGCTGGCTCTGTTTTTTTCAGCTCTCAAGAGGTTTCTGCTGTATCCTTTCCTACTATTCAATAAGACATGAAACAACTCTGAAAAATATCTTCAGCTACAGGGTGACCCACTGGCACCAGCCACCAGTATCTGACAAGCAGCGAGTCCCTGCTGAGGCTGGCAGCTGATAAGCTGGTTACTGTGAATTGGAAGGAGTACCGAAGGACATGGGGGTGTGGGGAGGAAGGAGCAGTAGAGTGCCAAGAGAAAACTGCTTAGTTTGGCAGTTAGAATAAAAGTCACCAAAGAACATGAGACTGGTAGGATTAGCAGAAGTTTTCCTGTGGTTGTGCACAGATCCAGGAAATTATAAGAAGCAGGTAGGCTGCTTGCCATGAGTGGGAGGAAAATCTTACGGCATAAGGCAATTTAAAAAAAAGATATTAAAAAAACCTAAAATTGTACAAGTGTTTCTTAACATTAGCTGTTCCAGTTGAGGTGGGTTGGTATTTGGATCAGAAGCCTTTACTTCTAGAGCTGCTGTTTCAAGTGTAGCCAGGTCAGTAGTGATGAAAGACTGTTGCCATCCAACGGTTGCCCGTGGCCTGTGTGTAATGAGTTAGTGGTCTCCAGGTGTTTCTAAATGAACCTTTACAGTGTCTAACAGCTCCCACCCATGTTGGCAAGTGGAGCACAGAAAGGCAGTGAAAAGTGGGCTGTTATGACACCTTGGATGGTGAGCTTTCCTTCTCATACAGAGCCACTCCTGTGCACTCCTGTGGCTCTCCTCCCCATATCATGCTCATTCCCTGCTAAGGAGTGTTTAGCTGAACTCTATCAGCTCCTACTGGTGCTGCCTAACAGGTTTTGATAGATGATGTGTTTTGTCTATGGTTTGGGAGTGTTCTGGGTTATAATCTTCTGCATTATACTGCATTATATTATGATATACATTATATCATATTTGCTGTAAGTAATAGTTTCACATTGATCTCTGTGTTCAGATCATTCTACACTGCTGGACGGTTGTTATATTGAACACGAGCAAGTTGCATGTTTGGTTCAGGAACACAATAGTAAAGCTGAGAATGCAGCCTGGGATTTTCTGCATCCGTATCTGTCCTTTAGAATATGACAGAGGGAGGGTTTCAACACAAGAAAGCCTTCCAAACTTACAAGTGGTCTATATTCTTTAAGGTGAATAAAGAAAACCAAACGTTAATATTAATTTAATTGTATGCAATGTGTAAAATATACTTCAGTAACAATCAAAGCTATTGAAGAGGGAAGGAACAAGCACCTCAAAAAAAAGCAAAGGGTTGATCCCTAGTGAATCCCTAAACATAGAAAGAATTAAAATAATATTATGTGCATGGTAATTATAATAATATTGGTTTTCCATGCTCTTTTTATCTACCTAAGACTAGGAACTTTTCATTCTGCAGAGAAGCTAATGCTCTTTCTGAGTGGTCATTAAAAAAATAATCAATTAGCAATAAAATATTGATTCACTTTCAGTTCTGAAGTAGTCGTGAACTGTGGGTATAACTGTTGAAAAATCTATGTCTACAGATCTCTCAAGCTGCTTCTCTTGTAGCATATGAGAGGCAGACCATCATGTGGGAAGCAGAAGAATTATATGGCAGGGAGATTTCGTCAAAGGCAGGAGGGCTCTTGCATTTGCCTTCAACATCCCAAAGGTGAGCAAAGCATCATGGCAGAGCTCAGGCAACAGAGTATTGGCACCCAACTGGCTGTTCACATCAGTGGGTGATGCTTGAGGTAAGCTACCTTGTAGCACAACTGAGATAGGGCTGAGAAATGGGTGCCAGGGATATGAAGGTCTGTGCATGTGCTTTGAAAGGACTGGGCCTCAGTAATCTGGACTCACCAAATCAGTCTTGGTCATTGGTGTTTCCCTTGGACTGTCAGTGTTGTGATTCAGAGGAAGGAACATGTAGGCATATCTGGGTGAGCTGTTACTTTGGCCTTGGCTGGGTAACAGTCACACAGTGCAGAGGAAGGGAGGTTGGGTCACAGCTCTGCACTAGTTGTCCATTGTGTGGATGTGCCTGACAAACTCTTTACCAGGGGTGGCTGGGTCACAAGTGTGACCCACTGTGTCTATCGGCACATCCTGCTCTCCTGCCTTGGCAGTGGTGACTTACCTGGGAGGCAGAGCCTACCATCAGATGTACCTTGGCAAACTGATGGACTTAGATGTATCTATGAGAGAGCTGATCTAGTGTATATGATACTGAGATAAAGCTGCATTACTGTACATGTGCAGCAGTATAAAAATGTTCTTGAACTTTGCCCCAGGACATCCACCACGAAGAACAAAGAATGAAATATGGGAACAAGTCAGGAGTTTGAAAACAATCTCTCTGGAAACATGATGAATACCAGTGGTTTCATTTATTCTGCTTGAACAAAGGTCCTTTTCTACTTTTAATTTCCCAGCAACGATTATTACCAGTTATTTTTCTTGTAGCTTTGACCACAGTTCATGGAGGTTTTATTAAGCATGTTTTTGAAAAGTGAGTCAAAATGCCATTCTTCTCTGACTCTCTTGTGACTCTCTCTTTTCTTTTTTTTTCCCTTTTTTTTTTTTTCCTTTTCTTTTTACCCATGTGAAACTAGTGCATATTTCTAGGGAAAGATTTTGTACCAGATAATACTCTCATGCTGATGTTCATGGAATTATTCCAATTTTGGGCCCTAGTAATTGAAATTTTTGGCCTTTGATATTTCAGAAGGCAACATATTTGTTTCAGATCCCTTGCCTTTACATGTAACACTACACTCACTTTTAGAAACCTTGAACTGCATTTAATAGGCAGTATGTCCTGCTGCAACTCCCAAATATTCTTTAAAGTTACAAGTTTTCTTGTGTTTAACTCAACTGTGACACAGCCAGACAACTGAGTTTGAGTGCTGCCTTTGCTCGATTTTTGGTACCTTTCTGCAATAGGTTTTTGTTTAGATCCCATGTGCATGCTCCTATTAAGGCCCTTCTCTCCTGCACGTAGGGATTTCCTACCCAGAGTATCTCATGTGAAGGTACACATTACAACAGGATGAAAACATTCTTGCATTTCTGGGACTAAATTTAGGAACCATTTTTTTATGTAGATGGCTTGATGGAGGCCTGATCCTTGGGACTGTTTAGTTTAGCCAGAACAGCCTGTCATCCTGAACCTTCCGAACACACAAGTGTGTAGATGCACACCTATGGAGGAAATTTCCATGACAAGCATATTGCTTTGCCAGTTGCTGTTCCAAATTCAAAGTGTGTATCAGTCAGGGTGCTTTTTTGTGTTTCAACTCCACTTCTGCTGCAGTAGCTACAGAAACCCAAAGTTTTACCTCACCAGGCAGAACAAGTGCCCTTTGTTACCTAGACAGATTACAGCTTTTTCTAAAGTCTGCTCTTCATAAAAGCCCAGCTTGAACAGTGGAAATTCTGACTTGCCTCAGATACTGAGGAGACTTTTATAGTTTCAAGTAGCTCCAGGGTTATATTTTAAAAGTTGAATTTCATCACATGTTTCAAGTTTGGTGGAAAAAAAAAGCATGATATTTTTAGTAGAAAAAAGTCCCCCCACACCTTTTTTCTGCAGATGTTTCATCTCAATCATATCCAAACCTCAAAGCACAAGTAGCAGTCAGCCTTATTCTCCTGTGGAGAAAGAGATAAAATGTCATTTGTTTGGAAGACAAGCTTTTTTTTTTTTTTTGTAACCACAAC
>VYZS01084714.1:8585-19346 GCA_013400695.1 Neodrepanis coruscans | reverse complement strand
CCACCCCCCCCCACACACACCCCCCCTTCCCCAGCTGGCAGGGAATGTGGGGAGGGGAGAAACGATTTTTATTTTCCAACCCTCAACATACTAGTAGCAAAAAATCAAGGTGGTCTATTCTGACACTACTTTTGTAGAGGTCTTGGATCCCCATGCAAATAGTAGAGATGTGGGAACATGCTGATTCTGGGTCAGCAGAAGTCTAGTTCTGGCTGTTGAGCCTGATATTAGTCATTAGCAAATAAAAAATAATAAAAGTCCTTGAAAATTAAAGAATAAGCAAAGGCAGAGAATTTAATAATGTTGATCAATATGGCCTTATGGAAAATCGATCTGTTCATAAAGAAAGTCTGATTTCCTCTTTTGAAGAAATTACAAGTTTGTGAGATAAAGGAGATTGACAGCAGAGTAAGTATAAGTATACTTACTAATTAAGTATACTTAGATTTTCCTTTAAGAAATCCTAACTGATTTCTGGGCTAGTGCCATCAATATAATACACTAAATGCTCTAAATTGTGTGACAGACACCAAAATTTTTTTGTCTATGGGTATTCATAAATGCTTTCTTCTAGTCATGTTCAACTGGCATTTGTATTAGAGTTTAAGTCTTGTTCATTATTTCAAATTCAGAAATATATATAAGACTGTTTCCAGTAAAAGCTGTAGATGATGGAGCAAGACACAATGGTGAGGAAAGGATGGTGATACTGAATGAATTTGATTGCTCGGGGAAGGTAGGTTTCAACACCAACCTCCAGCCCAGGACATACATGAGCACTGCTCAGTGTACCCTCCCATCAGATGTGGGAGCATCAGAGGTGAGCATCAGACCTAAAAGAACCACAGCTGGAAAAGAGCCAGATCAGCCTCGCAGAATGGGGAGCTGTATTCTCAGAAATATCATCTCGCAACAGCAACTTGAGAGGTGACAGCATACAAGGACCAGCACAATTACCCAGGGCAGCTGAGATCCTGTGCATATAATCAGGAAAGCAGTGAGGTAAATTTAGCTCTGTTGTCAACACAGATACTATTACATAGTTCTGGTGTCCCCATTTTTAAAGGGACTTGAAAGGCTATGGAAACTGCAATGAAGAGCCACCAAAAAGAAATTAAAGGCTGGAAAAACTGGTGTGTATTCAGAGACAGGAAGAATCTGTTAATTCTTCAAAAACACGCTGAAGACAGATTGAGTTTCTGTGTGTAGTGTGTAGTTTACTGTTAGAAAAAAGGGCTTAATATCTGGAAGTTAAATCCACATGCTTTCAAACCAGAAACAGTAACAGACCTTTTCAGCTGTGAGGCTGTTAGTTGCTGGAGTAAGTTCCAAAAGAAAATGCTGTATTTGCCTTCCTAGTTGTCTCGGAGTAAGGGCAAATATTTCTGGAAAAATATTTCCTTTCCTCTCCTCTCCTCTCCTCTCCTCTCCTCTCCTCTCCCTTCCCCTTTCCTTTCCTTCCCCTCTCCCCCTCCCCTTTCCTCCCCTTCCCTCTCCTCCCATCCCCTTCCTTTTCCCCAGGAAGACAGAGCACTATGGCCTTTGTTGTGAAGCAGATGGGAGAAGTGGTAAGATTTTAAATCTGTGCATCCTTAAGAAGTTGCCTCCTCAAATCAAGATGGAATAGATGATCTAGTCCTACAAAAACTGTGCAGGTCACAGCCATGAAATCAATGTCACTGCAGTCTCTACTGCTGAGCCTCTGGGACTGATAGCTGAATAGAAAAATGGACTGGCTTTCTTCCTGCAGGATGGCTGTGTTATAGCAGCTAGAATAAGATTGCTTTTATGATTGAATTAGACATGGGAGTAGATGTGACAGAGAGGTGTTGGCTGGAAGAGCATGCACCAGGAATGTGTTTAGATATCCCAGATAGCACTTTCCAGCATGTAACAGATGCAGGTCCCCATCCAACCTCCCACTCTTACCTGTTTACTTTAGTGCTCCTGGAAGTTAAACACCCTCCTACTTTTCTTCAGTTGCCACATAACAGAATTGTTTGTTGTCACAACCCAATTTTGCATTTGACCAGGACATCTTGGCTGTTTTGAGTGATTCTTGGCTGGTTTTCTCTCTCATCAGTCAGAAGTTAAGTTTCCAGTGACTTAGTAGGCTCTTTCTGGAAAATGTATACTTGCTTAAATGGACTAATTTCTCAGAGTATTTTTACCTCTAAGTTGCAAATGTCACTCAACCCAAAGTGACTGTTTTGTGTTTGCATAGTAGATCTCATGCACACTAGGGTGCATCTCAAACCTGCTGTGTTTAACTGCTAATAGGATTTGCAGCTATGTTTTTGAATTCCAGCTACCTCATTTACTTCACTGAGCTTCAAGTTTATACACTATGAAGGACTAAATGAAATATTAACTACAAACAGCTAAACAGAGGAAGTTCGTACAGTATCCTGGACTACATTTTTCTCCATTTTCTATTGGAAAAAGGACAAAGTTACAGTGAGGCTAAAAAATATCTATAGCAATATATGAGCCTTGGAAAACCCTTCCAAAATACCCTGACTCACGTATAATTTATGCAGACCAGGAAGCTGATTTAGAGAAGACCTTAAAATGACCTATTAATCCAAAATCAGTTGGAAACTGGAATAGTTCCAACTGTTGTCACAACAGCGGTACACAGAAGTCATAGGAACAGATTCAGAAGATAATGCTGCTAAAATGTAGATGTTTTCCCAGAGGATCTTCAACCAGCTACAAACACTTTCATAGTTTTCAAAGAGATATAGCAAAGATAAAAATTATATTTGAAGTATTTTCTTTACCTACTTCACAAGAACTGAATCATTGCTTATTTTTAACATTTAAAAGGTCATTTTACTCTTTTTTTAAATTATTATTCCCTTCAGTGTATTTATATTTCGAGCACATCCCTTCATTCTCACATAGCACATTACCTAGCATGCTATTACATCAGGATTTACAGCATAGGGTTCATTTAAGCCAGAAAAGGTCTGAATTGTAATTGAATTGGTTCTAAAGCAGAAAACAAGGATAAAGCTCTTATTAACTTGGAGTCTGTAGGCCTTGACTGAAGTTAATGAAGGTATATTTATTTTAAAACCAGAGTTAGGGTCTTTTTAATCCCCTGAATATTTTTTCATACTAGCCATGAGTTCTAGAACCATCTACAGCCTGGGGACCACTGGAGTTGCTCTGTCTGCAGCTGCCAGGCTTGATACAAACACCAGAGTAGGGAAGCTGGGAAATTCTCCCTTGAGGTGGCTGGCCACAATATGTATGGAACAATCTCTTTGTCTCTGCCCCTTCCTGGAGGACCTGCACAGCCTATATACCATATTTTTGGATTCAAGTGCAATATTTGCAAGAAGCATGCTCTCTGCAGTGGCCAAGAGAAGTATGCCTCCTTGTAGACCCTCTCCAGACAACTGAAGAGGGATGGTTGGACAGTCAGAACTGAAATGATGGCAAGCCACAAATTATCTCCTGCCAACCACGAAAAGTGAATCTATCTCAATACATGGGCAACCCTGTGCCTACGCAACTGCCAGATACTCTGCTGTGGATACTTTTCTAGAGAAGATTGTCCTTTATCCCTTGTCTCCACCTTCACCTCAACCCTCCAAGAGGCAAATATGCCTGTGAATGCCTGAATGCCTAGTACCTTTCATGGGCTCCCTGCTGTCATGCTGAAGGCCTCACATATTTTCCTTGTTTGAACTTTTCTGACCTTCCTGCTGAGGAAGGGGTTTCTCTACTGCCTCAGAAAACCCAGCATTGAAAGTGTAAGGGAGCATACAAACCATCATTGTGATAAGAACGCAAAGCTTGCAGTTATTACCAGGATTTTTAATTGTTATTTTCAATGTGAGCAGATCCACATCCCACTACATGATTTACTTGGCTACAAAAGGCTAGTCTTGTCTGGACTGGTCACATGGATGCCTCTGCATTTGTTTGCTGTGTTTTTTCATGTTATTCATAATTTATTTAGAACCAAACCTCTTCAAAGTCATAACAAAGACAAAATGTCTGAATTATAGGCCAATCTCCAGGGCAATAATCCAAAATTACAAAAATTAATACAATGCCTTCCAAAAAGAGAAAGAAATACAGCAGCCTCATTATTTGGCAAGCAAGTGCTATAATTTTGTTCAGATTTGCTTAAAAGAAACATTATCACATTTTGTTTTGTCCTCTCACTAAGGAATCTATGCATAAGCATAAACTATTCGAGCATTCAGAATTTAGGATATGGTAGAATAAAAACGTCCATCACTGTATCCTCCATTTTCCCTGTGTTTCTCCAAACAATCCTCTTGTGTGGGGTACCTAATGATCCACAAAATGCTGTCCTGATGATTGTATGAAGTGACTTTCTATCCCATGAAAAGATGATTCCTGTCAGAGTTACACAGGCAAAGAAAACTACTTAGAAAGCTCTCAGTTGAGATGAGAGACATCTGGATGCTTACAACTGTTGAAAGGCTCAGCAACAAACATTAAAAAAGAGGCCATGGGACAGTGGTTACACTAATAAAAATAAAGATATTTTTCCTGGAGATGTACTTACTGGTTTGGAATTGGACTCTCTGCAGGCACAGATGCTCCCCTTTGACTGTCCAGCAAGCACTCAGGTATAGTTTTCTGATTGTTGAAATGAGCTATAGGATGAGAGGGAGGTAGGGGAGGTATGGTTATGAAAATGTTATAAATGTCTAATCTCAATTTGGTTTCTTCAATTTTTGTTTTTTTCTTCATTTGAAGTCAGAAGTACACAAAATTGCAGCTCATAGGGCTATTTCCCTCTAAATCATCATTCTTGCTGCTACTCCTACAGTGCAACACAACTTTTTCTTAATTTACTGTTGCTCTACTTTTTTTTTAAGGTCAATGTGACAGTAATTTTTGGGTACTGGGAGGATACTATGTGGATGGATTCCTGTTCTTGTACGCATTTCTACATCTCTTTTCAGCCACATTTGAAGGCAGATTGCCGAGATGGTTGGACTTTTGGTCGTATGTCATTGTAGTTTCCTCCCCCAAAAAGAAAGCTGTTTTCTAAATAACAGCGAAGAGGGACAGACCCTGATTATAAGTAGTTTTGTAACACTCTCCTCCAAAGCAGCTGGCAATTTACATCACTAGTACAGAAGCTTTATTTCCTGGGTACATTTCCCAGGTGGATAACCTGAGGTAGGGGTGTGAATGGATCAAACAGGTTTTATTCTACAATGGCTAATAAGTAGTTGTGGTGCAGCAAAAAAATTCATGACCTCCACTTAGCTCATAATCTGTAATCAGCTATCATTCCTTAAATGAAATTGCTGGCTAAAATTCAGTCCTACAGACAGTTTGAAAACCTTAATTGTGTTGTTCACTTGTTGCTTGAATCCTGGATTGTATGTTGATCTTTGTGCTATTCTGTCTGATTTGTCAAGATATTCGAATGAACATCAGAAATAGCAAAGCAGAAAGCCCTAATCATACTTCTTATTACCATCGAAAGACTTAGGGTATTGTCATATAATTAACTGAGGTGGTTTAGATGAAGAAGCAAGAAGGAAAAGATAAATCAATAAAACTGTAAGAAAGGAAAAAGCTCAGTTGACATGCTTTGCAACATGAAATAAATGTCAGTAAAAGCAGGAGAAAATAAATCATATGATCCTGTAGTTCAGTAAAACCATCTTTAAAAGAATCTTTTTCCCAGTGTACCAATTTAAATTACTTCTGTAGATGAAAAAACAAAGCTACATATCCTTCCTTGTGAATTTAAAGAGAAAAGGCCAACAGAGATTTCCTTCTTCTCTCCCATGACACAGCAAAGCTCTGCACAATGGTCAAAGTTTAACCATAAATAGGAGTCCATGTGACCTTTTAACTTATTTATTTTTTACAGCTATCAAAATCAGAAGAGACCTTTATGCTTTTAGCTAAAGGGGCAATGAATAGAGGTCAACTCTTCTATTTCTGAAGTCAGACAGGCTTGAAGTTGCACTAGTGGCAGAGAACTGACTTTCACGGTAGGTGTGCCTCTTGCCCCGGCCACAGTCTGATCATGGAAGAGTCTTGGGGGCTGTTGATGGCTAATGAGTTTTTGGCCAACACTACCCATGTTCCTACCTAACCCATCTGTTCCAGGAACTATTGACTCGTCCTTACTCAAAGACCAGAAACAATTGTATCAAATTAATTATTGCTCTTTCTCTTCTCTCTTTCTCAATACTTGAATGAGAGATATGATTCCTGTCTTCATGCCTGGACTTGCCTTAATATTTGCCAGTGAATGCCATCAATCCCAGAGACAGGGAAGTCTTTCATCTCATTTTCTCTTCTGCCTGAAGACCTCCCTCCTTTCCCTTCTCAGTTCTCTCCCAAACACTGTCAGAGAGAGCTTCTGATGTAGCTGGGACTCTCTGAGGTACCCAGCAGGGAGACACCTGCAGTCAGTTAACAGATGAGCCATAGCACAGGTATGAACTTGGCAGATGTATAATCTGATCCACCCTCCTTTTTTCCCTCTGGATGTCAGCATGCTTTTTTTGCCTGCTGCATCTAAAAGACAAGACTAACAAGGCTGTGGACATAAACCAGAAAATTACTGAGCAGATTAGGGCTGAGAAAATCCAAGGATGAAATGGAGAAGCAGGCAAGAAAAACTAGAGCTGAGAAGCCAGCAGAGAATTTGAAGTCAAATGCATAGGTCTACTTGGATTTTTTTCTACTTTTATATCTCTGAAAGTGACTCATGACTCCCTCAGAACTGAATTTCAGAATGACGAGCCAAAACCTGGCAGTCAGCATTCTTATGCTGTTCCTAGTCTTGCTCAGCACTTTTTCTCCCTTTCCATATGGCAGTTTCTTTAAAATGTTAGAGCTGATTCTGGGGAAAGTTTTGAAATGCCAACACAAAGGCAAAAATAGGAACTTTCCCTCTAGGTTCTTTTCCTATTTAACTTGGCGGAGAGGAGACTTACAGGAAAGGTTTTTAGGATGCTGGACTCCACAAAACTCTGAAAGAGGGTGAGTAGTTTTTTGGGTACATTGGTGCAGATGTCTCTCTGTCCAATTATAATGTGTGTATCACCCAACAAACTTTGAAGTCCTTGACAGTTTCCATGTAGATTGTTAAAAGCGTAGTACTCTCATATAGAACTTTTTTCTTTTCCTACAGGAGTCATGAAAATAAGTAGCTAACTAGAGAAACAAAACCCTAGAAAAATGTAGGGTTGGTATGATCTCCTCATCAGACACCACACCAAGTGCCTCAAACAAAGGAGAGATTTCTGTCCGAGCTTATACATTATTTGACGATGCTGAATCTAACACAAAATCGTAATCAACTCTTTTCCACTTTGTATTTTTATAGAGCAGTAGGGCCTTGCTCTTCTTTTTAATTGCTAAGAAGTCTCCACTTCTGTGTAGACTGTGTATCTGGTGTACATGTTGTACATATACTGGCATTTTTTCATATTTCTTATCTTTCACATAAGAAATCTCAATACATCCCTATCTTAATTTGTCTGTATTTTAAATCCTCATCATGATCTGAAAGGTACTAAGGGTTTTATCAAACAAGTGTAAGGATTTACTATTTGTCAGCTAAAAATCTGTTACCTCAGCTTCACAAAAGAAGTGTTGTTCTGGTTTGTGTGATTTTTCTGTCTCTGTCAGGGCACTCAGGCACTATGGCAATACAGAAACATAACTGCATCTAGTGCCAAATGGCACAGATACAAAAATAGTTTGTACTAGCTGAGATAAAACTAATGTTTCCTCCTTACTTAGCAAGAAAAAATTTATTTACTAAAAAAAAGTATGTTATTGTTTTTACTTTTTAAAAAAATCACCACCAAGAACAAATGTATTTTAGAAATGCCTCTGCAATGACTGTTGAGAGCTGTTTATTAGTTCTCTCACATCCACATCCTTTCTACACATAGCAGGCTCACTGGGCAAGTGATGCCTGTGACCTTGCAAATCTGCTGCTAAAGAGTCTCTAGGGAAGCAGTGGGACATGGTAGGAAGCAAGCTGAGAGAGAACTGTACCCCAGCATTCGTAAGATCCTAGGGTCAAAGTTTCAATTAATTGAATTTATTTTCTCAATACATTTTCATCCAGGAAAGCAAATACTTATTTGGGAAAATAAACGTTTCATTGGTTTTCACCAAAAAAAATTCTGAAGGAAGATTTTAGTCTAATTGTCATAATTTCGGAATTACTCCCCAATTTAGTGCTCCCACTGAGACTCTCCAAACCATTCTGCTGCTCACTCACTTCTCTTCCTCCTTTTGTCCCTCACACTCTGGCACACTAGAGAAAAGAACTGGAGGCACAAAAAGCAAAGATCACAAATTGAGACAAGACCAATTTACTGGAAACAGCAATTAGATAAGAAAACAAGCAGTAACAGCAATACTAATGTCAAAGGTTACAAGAAAAGAAACATTACTTCTCACCATGGAAACCCCTGATAATAAACAACCAACCGCTCCTTCCAGCTCGGAACCAGACTTACCCGAACACCTTCCTCTGGCCTGGAGCCATCATTACCCCACTGCTCCATCCTCCATGCTACTCAACTGGAAAGAAGCCCTTCTCCCTTTCCCCTGCCCCCAGCAGTGATGTGAGGTGGTATAGGTCCTGGTCCTGCCCCACCCTGCCTACTCGAAAAATTAACCATGTCCCGGCCAGAACCAGGATACTAATCTAAAGAACAAGTAGAGTACATTAATTCTGTAGTTTGTGGTGTGGTTCCCAGCGTTTGATCAAAGGAAATGAGTCTACATAGCCACAAAACCTAAAGCTGAGAGCTATTTACTGCATGCTTCTCCTAGGTCTTAGCTGTGGTACAGGATTATTGTATGATGTTTTCATCAGAAATACTGACGTCTTTAAGAGAAGAAGGCCAGAACATCTTGCACTTTGGTGGTGGTGCTCGTCTATCATTTTGTCAATGATTTGATCTTTTACATCAAGACCTAGATTCTATAAACACAGAAGTGAGTACAAGTCCCACATTTCATTTTTTAAAAACACACCTTTAGGTCTTATGATAGATAAAGCTAGCCTGTAATTGTAACATGTNAAGGGAAGGTGGCAGTTTACAAATTTCTTGTAGATCAAGAGCAATGGGAAATGTCAAGGAGATCCAAAGAGTTTTCTCTTTCTTTTCCGCTGCTGAAACACAACTCAGAAGCTGCTGATAATGTCTCTTCACTCCTCTGCAGGCACAGCACTATACATCCATGGATAATCCCAAGAAATGCTGCTTGGCTGAGTGCTGTGATCAGAGTAACTTGGTTAGCATACAGCCTGTTCTAAGTTGGTCCAGAAAATAAGAGCTAGCAGGATGAGGCCAGCTGCATTATCTCAACAGTCTGTACCTGTGGGTTGAGACACCTTGCTTACACTGATGCAGTGACCTGGGTTAAGCTTACCTCTGTATGGGGCAGATCTCCACCTGCTTCTTATCAATTTTTGCTCTACTTCTGAGTTGAGGTGACTGGTCATTAGCAGCTGGATGTTTGCCAGCTCCTTTTCATCTTCTGGACACCACAGAAGTGCCAGATCAGATTTGATGATCTGCCCTACTATTTTTTATTATTGTACCAAGGATAAAAGAGTACCCTCTTCACTTGTCAACAACTAATAGGTCACAAGTGCTGGTGTGCCAAACAGAAATAATTTGCCAGTAGCAAAGACTTACATCCTAAAAGGAGAAAGTACACATTTAGGAGCCACCTCTCCACCCCCAACAAAGGAGAGATATTGTTATCAGTAGCTGCTTATAAGTTGGCCCAACTGCTAACTTTTTTCTGATTTTTAGGCTGTCTGTCTGTTAAGTCTTGCTAACAACTGCTAATATTTCTTAAGAGATGTTGTCATTCACCTGTACTGCCCAGTCTGGAAAAGAGATATGAGGTTTTTGGTAGCTTAATCTTTATCCCACTGCATCGTTGAGATACTTCCACCAATGACAACAGGTGAAATATGAAAACCAAGTTATTCTTCTGCCAATTGTCAAGCTTCAGCAATCTTAAATGTGCTGAAAGAGCCTAGATTTGTTTACTTTCAAATGACTGTAGTGCCAGCTGCATCTTATGTGAATATAGAGACAAAAAATCCTATTTATCTCTAATGGTATCTTACTATATTCTAATTGCATATTCTTCTTTCTCTTGTATGCAGCAGCTTCAAAACTCAGAAAGACATGCCAGTAGTAGACAAAGAGAGTTTTGAAGTTATACAGAGGTGTGGAGAAGTGAAGTCTTAGGATGAACTGAAGGTCATTGAACCCTCTTCCTTATTCACTGTCAGTAGTCCCCAGCCTCATGTCTCTGCTGCCCTTCCCTTAGATTTTCCCACCACTTTTCATGACTCCTCCACTAGAAGGATGCTTAAGGTAAGAAAGGCACTTATAAGGCACTGAAATGTTGCCCTCAACTGTGATTCACGCTGAAGGTAGTCCTTGGACTTGCATTCTATAGTGCATTTTGGCAGAGTGGCAAGGATGGGGCATGACTGCCTGAAGTCCATGGAATTATAACAGGAACACTTTTTATTCTTGTTAAGGCAATGTGCTGAGTGTGATTATTGGGGGTATTGTATTTGCTGGAAGATTCACCAGCTGTCGTGGGTCGGAGAATGGAAATCGTTCCTCTCCTTCCCGGCTCGGTCCCGTTTGGAACCCCGCGGGTTGGAGCGGGGCCCGCCCCTGGTGCAGCCCGGCGGGCAGCATCCGATGAGCTCTCGCTAGCCCGTGGGGTGTCCGGGGG
>VYZS01084703.1:8228-28308 GCA_013400695.1 Neodrepanis coruscans | reverse complement strand
AAAATCGCTAAATTTGTGGTAAAAACCATGACAGGAAGTAAGGCCTCTAGAAATAAACAGCCATAGGAATCTACTGATGACCATGCTGTCAAAGGGAAATAAGGTTCCAGACTAGGTGAACAAGTTTTGCATCCCACTTAATGATCTGTTCAGTAGCTCCAGGGCTTGGCTCCCAGGTGGAACAGTGAGTGTTCAGACTTGGAATTTCCTGTGTTCCAGCCAGCAGTCAGCCAAGAGCCAATCCATGCACTGGTGTAAAGAGACAGAAAAGCTTATCCACTGGGTTCTAGTACAAGGTTCCATAAAGTGGCTGCTACTTGTGAAATACTGTGAATACAACTTGTAAAAGTGCTGACAAAATACCAGTATTAACTATGAAATTGCCAGAAGTATGCATCCTTAGTTATGGACATTCCTACCTGCATATTACCCAGGATGCAGATACATACAGTGGTATAGCTGCTTTATTGAGAACGCATATTCTCATGTGGAGGTGATCAGGGTAGCCATTTTATTACAAAAGAAAGCATTTGGCTCTTTATGATTGGAGTCCTTTGGCTCTCTTCCAAATTCCCTGCAAAGTAAATTCATTCTGTTTATCTGGTTTAACACAACTTGAGTGACCAAATAACCAAATAACCAGACTGCTGGTTATAAACATATAAACATATAAACTCATGAAGCTCTACAAATATTTATATGAAGGGCAAATTCCTCTGAATGAAATAAGAGGTCTATAATCTTGATAAAGCAAGATTATATAGCTCATAAAGATGAGTGCAACACACAAGGTAAGTCAAGGCCTCTACAACAAACAGGTCTTCATCTGAATCTCTTTCATAGGAAATTTCTAAGACTTATGGTTTATAGAAAGAACTGCCTGTAAAAGAATGGAGTGGTCACACTTGAGTTGTCTTTGCAAGTAGTTGTGCTGGGGGCTCTCAGAAGTGCATGGCCATATTGTGTCTTTTATAGGCTGGGCTGAGTTAGCTACAAATTAGATTGGTCATGCCGCAGCAGTGTGAGAAAAGAAGAATACCTATATAATGTGCTGGCCTTCATTCTACTTTTGTGAGTATAGCGAGTGTAGCTATTTCTATAATTATTTTCTGTGTTTTATAGATGACTGCAATGCTTGCTACATAGAGGCCACCCCTAACACAAAGGAACTAACACCCATTCAGCCAGTAGAAACTCTCCCATAGTAATGGTGTCACTCAGCAGCCTCAGGGCTGCAATCTGAGTGATTATCTTAAAGGATTCACCAGAGCCTGCAGAAAGCACCCAGCGACTTCTCTCTGCTACAGCAGCCATAAATAATTTTTTTTACACATGGGAAAACCCTTCTCCTCTCTAGTGTTGTTTTGTGATTAGTAGATTGTCTGTAGGTTACTGGGTGTATGGAGTACTTCCATATTTTGTGTACAAGCTGAAGAAATAAAAGGGAAATTATGATGATGTAAGGAGGTTTTTGGCAAATAGATAAGAGAGCAGCAAAATAAAGAGATTGTAGCATAATGACTATTTCTGACGTTCTTGATGGGCATTTTTAAGTTATGCATCCTGCAGTCAGAATGAGATACTCAGGGAAAAACTCCTCCCTCAAGTGCAATTGAATCCACTGTCCACTGGAAGAGCTCTGGATCAAAGGACAGTGCTGCAAATCACAATTATTTTTCTTGAACACACCTAAGCCTTTAAATCAAAATGCCTAAAAACAGACATGAAGATTGCTGTAAATTACAATCAGAAGTGCGAGATCTCAGAAGTTTCTTAACTTGCTGACTATGACCTCACACTGTGCTAAGTGTTAAAGTGACAGGGATGGTCAGCATGTAAACAACTGTCAAGTAACATCTCCATCACTGTTTCTCTGTTTTCTACACTTGGCAGAAAAAAAAGTTTCATGCACATAATGCAAGAAAAAAATCACAGGTGCTGCCTGAACAGACATTAACTCTGTTATTTGTGTAAGGGAATGAAAGATGAACTCATTTTAAAGCACAGAGTAAGGTTTGTTTCCCAGGCCAGCTACATACCTCCTGAGTGAGCTAGAAAATATGAAGGACATGGGAGCTGCTGATAAAATTTTGTGATTATCATGTCTCTGGTATTATACTGCTCTGTTGTTATACTGCTAGCTATAAGATAGCAATAAATTAATTATGCAGTGGACAGCAGTTCTTTCTCATAAAAGATGTTACCAGGTTCAGCTGATTCAATTACCAGTACTCAAAAGGGAAATACAAAAAAACCCCACCATTCTGAGAATCTGTTTGGACAAGATTCAAGCGGGAAAAATTGAAAAATCAGCTTTACTGACTGGTCACACAAGAGCCATGGAAGCATCTAAGACTCTAGTCAAGAGATTTGTACGTAGGCCCTGAAGCAGTTGTCCTGTAACTCAAGAGGGCATCACTCCTAAGTATCTAATATATGTCACAGTTCTGCCATTTTGGGCATTGTTGCTTAACAGTTTTCTAAGTGACCTTAAAGAAAATGTATCGTAATTACTGATAGTTTGCTAATGACAAAGATGATGATTCACTAATAGGCAGCAGCTGGGATTGCTTTTTTAGCAATAAATAATATTTACATTTGTATATTTACAGTATATTCACTGTAAATATACAAATAAAATGGGTACTAACATGTAAACCTACACTCACACCTAAGCAGAAAGGAACACAGGCTAAATTCACAAGGAGTTCACACTGGAAAACAAGGTATTTTTCAATTTGCTTGTAGATCTCACTTTCTTACACAGTCACATCCTAAAGGAACAAGAGCTTCACTTCTACTCCATTAAAAAAAAAAAAAAAAGAATACCAGGCACTAAAGGGAAGTCTATTAGTTCTGCTTTTAACCCACTTTTGTCACAACAAATACTCTCTTGCCTCACTTCTTGTGTCTGTTATTTAAGAAGGAGCTACTGAAATGTTCACATAGTAAAGGGCTTCTTTGTGCTTACACAGTTTTTAAAAAAGACTACTTGAGGTATTTGCTATTAATCTGTCTTTTAATTTGAAATTTAACTTTGCCTTTTGATAGCAGTATCTATGTTCAACCTGAGGCAAACTTCCTCCATTCTGACCCTTAACTCTACAATACAAAAAATCATCAAAGATGTGTGCCAACATCTTCTCTTTTCCACACCATTGATCTGTTGTATCCTGAAGTTTGTTTAATACTGCCACTATTTACAGATTCGTATAAATTACAAAAGTATGCAGGAGTGTTACTGAAGTGAACTCAAGGAAAAGCAACTCTTCCCATTCAGGGTGAAACAAATTAATTGCCACAGTGAATGAAATCTGATAGTTTTGCCTCTGTATAACACAACAACAGAACCCTGTTCTCACATATCTGCTTTTATCTCCCAGGATGGACTAAATATCTGAAATTAATACAACTGAGCTGAGCTACCCTGTGTTTAACCCAATTAAAAGTACTGATGTGCATCATTTGGAATGAACATGAGGCAACTTAATGAATCAGAAGAGGTCTCATGAGCATTTTTGTTGGTAATTAAGGCCATGAAGCTATAGGGAATTATTTCAATCACCCACTGCCCATCACAAAATGACATATAATTTAATAACAAAGCAAACCACAATACAATAATTGCAGTGTAATATGAAATTACCTTAACAGCTAAGACATGTCCCTGAGATTCAGGGATGTGTAGATTTCCCAATTAAGTTAGCTTAACAACTAGCACTCTTAGCTTGCTAGTCAAAAATGTATCCTCAGAGACATCCCCATAAGCTGCTCCACCTTCTGACTCAAAAGCGACTTGTATTGAAACTGAGATATTTAAAGTATATTGAAAGACCAGCAAGCACTTCTGCTCAGAGTTAGGAGTACATGCAGTAGAATCTATCACAATGAAATCTAACTGCAGAAGTCACATTCACAATCAAAACAGTGTCACTTAAAAGGATCTTGACTAGTTTAAACAGTTTAGCTGCTCTGATTTAGCTTCACTAATAAATCTGCATTTACAAAATGCATACATGCCTTTTGATGACCCTGTTGTACCTGAGATGCTGGCACATGTATAGTTCCCAGTTCTCATATCCAGCAGATCTGAAAAAGTTTTCAATTTTGCAACCACTTGTAAGATGAATTTCCAAACCCATGAGCAATCTTGCAGTATTTGGCTGGCAATGTTGAGCACACTGAGTGTCAAAGCTGGCAGTTGAAAAGATATGTATGATCAACATCTATGACAAAAAATATGCAAATAGGCAGACAAGTAGTTTCAGGGAGTAGCAACGTGCCCATGGCTCACTGTGTACAGTAAATAGGTGGAAAATTTCAAACAACAAAAAGGAAGTAAATCATTAAATCTTACCTAAGAAATACATGTGCATAGTCAATAATTAATTTACTCATTCCATCCACGTTTCTCATTAAGGCATTCGGGCTGGTCTGTGAACGGCCAACCAGACTGAAGCCCAGAACAGATGCACTTTAACAGGAAAATACTCAGGAAAATGCTTATTGGTTAAGTGTGTAAATAGTTCTACTGAAGACAACAGTTCTGTTCAATCATAGCTGTGCTTTTACTGAACAAAGAGTGAAATCCTATTTCCTTATATGAAGACAAAGTTTGACTACCTAATTCAATTGTGCCAGTATTACATGCATTTTAAAGACTCACACCCATTTATCCAATTCGGTCAAGCTAACAGCCAGTAGATTGAAAATTACGCAAAAATAAAGGTCTTAAAATAATAAACTACTTAGAAAACAATCCTGTCCTCTTTGCCTTGCAAAGCACCCCTAAAGATTTATGTGTACAGGTACAATGTTCAGTGCTGTGCCATTTGCAACCTGTTTACTATATCATTTGCAATGGATCTCACAGCAAATGAATCCATCATACAAGTAGGGATCCAACATACAAGTATGGATATGAAAAATTCTTTTTACTTCTTCATTACAAGACAAAAAAAAATAAAAATCTTAAAACATTCTCTGAATAAGACTGAAGACTTTCAGGGAAATCTGAAGAAAAGCCGTTATTTAAAATAGAATGTTTTAAAATAGTACCATAGTAAAAATTTATTCTTCATTCGATTCTTGACAATTTTTTTTTCAAGATTCCCAGGTTTGAAAACTACAGCTCCCTGGGTTTATGAGAAGGAAACAGAACCATGGTGCATTACAGGTAGGCAGGCAGCCAGCACAGGATTTACAGCAGACAGAATGTGGAAAAATTATTATTGCAGAGACCAAAATGATACAGAGAATTTTGCAAAAGTAAAACTTTAAGAACTTGATATAAAAAATCTTGTAGAAATAAAACTTAAAACAAGTTAAGTATTTAGAAAGCTTGAAACTTGTAAAGTGATAAAAGTGTTCAGATGACTGCATAGTAGTAATTAGAAAAGAATGTATCAAGGAAGGAGTTAAGAGAGAGATGTACCAGATAGTGGTTAGAACGAAATAGATAACATAGAGTTGTCCAAGGACAAGCCACTTAACTGGCCAAAGGTAGCCAATCAGAATATAGCAGTTAATTAGGAGAAGAAACAAACACAGAGAAAACTAAACAGAGCATGCTCCACAGCAAAAGTTGAAAAGTTCAATGCCGAGGAAGACCTATGGCCTTCATCAAAAGACCACCACAGCAACCAACTACACATGAGCGAAATGTGTAAGAGGTTGTAAACTTTAGATTGAGAGAGAGTTTTAGGATGAAAAATTCCCCCTCACTCTCATCACTGAATAAACAGGTACCTGCTCCTCAAAGACGAAAGTCTCTGAGTAAATTTTCAAAGCAGCCTTTCTTGGTATCAAAAACCTTTCTGAAATGTTAGCTACTACAATGATGAATGGTGTCCTCCAGAAGGAAGCTCCCAGGCAGCCATCAGGCCCAAACTCCCTGCAGTACAAGCCACAGATACCATAAAGCTCATGCTCGTTATCCTGGTGTTTGCTTTAGAAATTGGTTAAAAATTGCTGTTTGGAATGCTTTTGGATTTCAGGACACTGCTGATGATGTGGAAGGTACCTGGAACCCAACTGTTCCACATCCCATTGGTTTTGCCCTGCCTGTGTTCATCTTAAAACTTCCGGAAGAAAGGATTCACTGTGTTTTTGCCTGGCAGAAAACAAGGAGAGTCGTGTACGCACACGGGTTGCAAAGGGCACAAAGCTTCACTCCTGCTGAATAATCACAGGATGGGTCAGGTTGGAAGGGACCACAGCGTGTTATCTTGTTCAACCTCCCTGCTCAAGCAGGGTCCTCCTAGAACACAGGATGGCGTCCAGATGGCTCTTGAGTATCTCCAGCGAGAGAGACTCCACAACCTCTCTGGGCAATCTGCTCCAGTGTGTGAGAAACAAGCCCACAAATATTATAATTTTTAATGCGGTTTATTATAAGGCAAAGGCAAACAGCGCTGGGCACATGACCCAGCAGCATCCAGGTCAGAGGCGCAAAGGATCTTTGGATAGATCCGGTTTTTATAACAAAATTGTTGCAAAAACAGGAGGGATTATTACAATTTCTTTGAGGTAGGAGGGAAATTATTTACATAGGTACATCCCCTTTCTCCTCCCATCTGGAATTTGGGTAGAGGGTCTTTTATGGCTTTTTGGGGGTCGTGGGTATGAAGAATCCATCCTCATCCTCTCTGAACTTTTCAACTTTCCACAAAAAAATGGTTTAAGCCCATCTTAATTGGCTCCGAAGTGGTGTTATCTTCTTGGTGGGCCAATTTATGGTTCTCCCAGGAAATTCTTGAGATAATTCCTGTGAAAAGGTGTCTGGACACTCTCAGTCCTTTAGGGAGTGACCTCCTCAAGGCTCTCTAAACAATGGATTCCTTATACAAGTGAGATTACACATTTAGCAGAAAGAGCTCATTATATTTACCGTGCATTTAAACAAAATCTTATTCCAAGATATGCTACTAAGTTACCTAAACACTATAATGTGGAATCTACTCATTAGTAAAAGTGAAACTTTATTAATAGAGCTACTATATTTCATAATACTAATACATCTGAATTTCATTATATGGACTCTACCTATTAGCGAAAGCAAAACTTTATTAGTAGCACCACTACATTTCACAAGTGCGTGGTCACTCGCACTGGAAAGCAAGCAAGGAACTTCAGGATTCAGAAGGAAAACGTAACAGTCTGCCTCGTTTTCTGTTTGGTTTTTTTTTAATCAAATTCAGCTCCGACCTCTCCCGAGGGAGGGCCAGAGGGGACCAACCCCTCCAGCACCCGGCAGAGTTTGGCGGCCGCTGAAGCCCAAAGAGCTCTGTCACTGCCTCCCCAGCGACACTTCGCCACCACCGCGGTTCGTCCCCTCCCCACGGCCGCTCCCCTCGCCGCCGGCCCCGCCTCGGCCCGAGCCCCAGCGCCGCCGCTGTCCCTTCATGGCGGTGACGCTGCGCGAACGGGCCCCATTCCCCGGTCAGGCCCGTCCGGGCCCCACCTCCCTCCCCGCTCCCGCTCCCGCCCTGCCGGCTGCCGCCGCTCTCCCCGCCCCCGGGCCCCGTGTGCGGAAGCTGCCGGCGCCCGGGATTGTGGGAGCGGGGGGGCTACGGCGCGGGGAGGGGACGCGGCCGGGGCCGTAGGGTTCCTGTGTGGGCGCAGACGTGTCGGCCGGGGCGGTGGAGCGACAGGCGCTGCCCCTGCCCCTGCCCGCTCAGAACAGCGCCCGGCCCGGGGCCGGCGCGGCGGCGCCATGGCCGGGACCAGCAGCCCCGAAGCTGTGAAGAAGCTGCTGGAAAATATGCAGGGGGACCTGCGGGGCCTGAGCTTGGAGTGTCGGAAAAAATTCCCCCCCGTCAAGGAGGTGAGCAGCGCTGAACTGGGCCGAGCCGAGCCGGACCGGACCGGGCTGGGCTGAGGCGGGTGGTGGGCGCCGGTCCGGGGGGGGCCGCTCTGGCCGCGGGGCCCGGCCCCAGTTGGCGCCGTGCCCGTGCCCCTTTGGCCATCCCGGTGCCGCTCCCGGCGAGGTCCGAGCGGCCCGGGCGCGGGGCTGTGCCGGACGCGGCAGCGCCTGTCGCGTTTGCTGTGGCTGTTTGTTCTCAGGGCTCTGCCGAGGCGGGGGCCTTGGGCAGGGCTGTGTCTGCCGGGGAGCGGGGCCGGGGGACGGACCGTGTGTTGACAGGGGCGAAGCGGGGGCGGCACCGCAGCAGCCCGCGCGCCGTCCGGGGAAAAGAAGGAAGTTCGGCGGGGCTGTCTCGACACCACCGAGCGTGACAGATTGGCCCGAGGCGGGCTCGGTGCCGGGATTTGGGCGAGCCTTGTCCCTGCCCGGGTGTTGCCGTGTGGACTGTGCCGGTCGCTGCGGTACGCCGTGGTTTTCGGGCTGTTGTTTGGGTTCCAACGCTGTGGGTACAACCGGGGAAGCTTGGGAGACGCAGGAGTTTGGGTTACTTTTTTTTTTTTTAATCGCCTTTCTAAAAAGTTCCATTAACAAACTCATGCCACGATGTTTTATTTTTCAAAGCTCACTTTACGCTGCGCAGCCTGGGACCTCAGTAATGATGAGCAGGATAACTTGATCTGAAGGGCCATCGGAGTTTTTCTCGCTAGTTTAAATTCTATGTGTTAAGCATATTTTTCTCCATTGTTTTTATACCGTCAATTTAACTTTTTCCCTATGAGTAGTTTGCCACTTGCCGTTTAAAAAATTTTCTATGCAATAGTGGGAGAAAATACTAATAGAGGTTAATTGCAGACCCAGAAGTTTGGAAGAAATAAATTGCATCTGTAATGTGACTTTAGTTCCAATTCAGTGATAGCATCTTTAATGTTGTATGAAGTATTACACACTTTAACAGATGATTGGAAACTAAGACTGTTCTTATTTTGAAAGGCGGAAGGCGACACACTGTAGCAGAGCATGTTCTGTATGATTGTAGTTGTAGAGGAATGCTGGTGTGCTTGAGAAATTTTGTTTAGTTACAGAAAAACAGGAGAAAGTTGTGATCAGTCCTGAGGAATTGTGTGTGGCCACATGTAAATAAGAAAAAGTTGTGGTCAGTTGAACAGAAGTCTGTGTGTGTTTTGGAGGAAGGTGGGGGTGCTGCTTTAACTTTCTCCTGTGTATTACTGTGACGCGAAGTTGTTTAGTTTCTGAACAAGTTTCCCCACTGTGTTAATATTTACTTTCTTTTAAGGTCTTCGGAGGAGATGGGCAATATCATTCTTAAGCTACTGTTTTAAGTAATCCTTTGTTACGTTTGCCATACTGAAGAGTATAATAACTACTGGATGAGCAGTTCTTGATACTTGTTCAGCATGTTTATCACTCTCTTGTGTGACTATTACGTTGTTCCCGTTTATATCTAGATGGCAATTTGCGTAGCTCTTTTTCATTTAAAGCACTTCAAGTTGTTCACAGTTGGAGTTTGGATGGGTTTGTGGAATAGCACTGGAAGTTTATAAAGAGGTGGGACTTTCTGCTGTGGGTTGTGGGTGCTCTGTAAGGGTCTGAGCTGAAAGCAGTCCTACAGTAGGATGTGTGATACAGCCACAGGAAACAATCTTACTTCCCCACTTCTGGAAGCCATTTTTTTTTGTTCTTGTTCTAGTTGTAAGGGAAATTACTTCCCTTTTTTGTCAAATCTCAACTGCTAAACAAATATTTTAACTGCATTCATTTGATCTGATCATGGTTAGATTTGGTTAGAGTGATCAGAGGAATGGCACATGCTTAGTGATTTCGAACAGCACCACTTTTTAAAACTGTATTTAAATGCAGACTTTTTAAAACAGATGCTTGCTACTTACAGTCTTACTTTTTTACTTGTAGTGTAACTAGACTCCCCTTATCACTACCGTTTGCATTGTAATTTATTAGTTTATCTTGTAGCTGATGTATGTGCTTTCATGTCTCTTACTAAATTTAACACACTATGATAACACAAATGCAAAACTCCGAGTAGGTATAAGATGTATCATAGTTGTTAGATTTGATAGCTACTTTATGAAGGTAAATTGCTTCTAATAATCTTTCCAGGATGTGACATAGTTGAAAATTTTGCTCACGGTTATTTGTTATCATCAGCCACTTCTAAAATGATTTGTCTTGGTTTTTTGCTTTTCTATTAATAGTGTTAAAACTCTACAAAGTGAATTTAGCTGATAGGTTTGCTGCTGATGAAAGTAGTAATAGTGTAGTTCTCAATTCTGCGTGTTGCTAAGATAATTAACTTGAGCAAATCCTTTTTTAATCAATACTGCAAGGATTTAGACAGTTGTATGATCAGAAAAATAGAGCCTTTGTATTATTAAAAGCATTTTAATTTAATTCAGTTTGAAAACTAATTAGTTTTTAAAGCATCTTTCAATGTGTTTGTAGGCAGTATCTGCTAGGTACAGAGCGACCAAAACAATATCAAATGATTCTCTGAACGAGTGTGTAGATGTCACAGCTAAAGAACTTTACTGGACTTTTTTTTGCGGGAGAGGGTGAGGGTGGGGCCTGGATGCAGCTGAGAAGGGGCAGCCAGCTGTGAAACCTAGATCTGATCCTCGATTGGGAGCTGGAAGTAATGTCTTAAAAACCACTGTAAAAAAACCACTGTTTTAAGCACTTTCATCTCCTATTTTTCTATTACTTCTAGGTCGATTAAGTTTTCTTACAACTATGTGATAAGCATGTAAATGTAAGTCCAGTTACAACAATGGAGTCTGACTTTGATAATCTGTTAAGCCTTGAGTTTCTCCCAATGTTGAACATATGACACAAATATGTGGCAAACTTCCTTCCCCTTAGAGCTTTTAACTAAGCAATAGCAGGATGTTTTGTTGCTTCTAAACATCTTTTTTGCTCCATGTGACAAATAATACCAGAGCAGGACTTTCCTTGGTTATTCCACTTAATGCTCTAAGAATGGGAGCTGCAGAAAGAATCTGTGGGTTTGAAATGGTTGCTGAGGGTGTTTGGGGATTCCCTAACGTAACAGACTTACTTTACTGAAGGGTGTGGGGAATGCCAGGTTGCACTGTTGCACTTCAGACCCACATCTGTTGGTTGCTTGATGGTTCTGCTGTTTGATACTTCTCAGATCAGCACCGACTCCAGACGTACTCGGCGTGAAAGCTGTACGCTGTCTGAGAAGTGATTTGGTGGTTGTGTCTGTCATACGCCAAACCTATTTATGCTGGCAGACGTACAAGTAATGACACTGCTGAAAAATGTGTTTGTATTTTCACAATGTATTTCTGTTGCCAAGTTAGAAAAATAGACACCAGCAAGGGATAGGATAAAAGCTCTCAGGGCGAGTATAAATTAAACAGTATCTTTTGGAGCTTGAAATTACAGAGGATGAAATAGTCTTTGAAACAGGCATGAGTTTTGTTCATGTTATCTTAAGTAATCTGGTATTTCTCTTAGAAAGCAATACTATTTGGTCATTATTCTGTTGTTTTTAGTACAGTGGGCTCTAAGATTTGCTTTTTACTAGAGAGTATTGTAATGCTGCCGATGCTGCATTGAATTCCATGCACACATAGAGCTTTTTGAACTATTTTAACCTGCTAGTGATTGGAGTTTTGGTATCCTGTATTGCATTTGTGGGAAGATTGTGGTGCTCTCTTTAGTGAACTGGCATAAGAATTTTGTCTTATCACAAAGTTGAAAGTAGTTTAGTTACTTAATAGGTTACCTGCTGTTTCTTGCTACAGAATGAAAATACAGTTCAGTAAGCTGCATCTGATTTGGTTAGATAATTTCACTGCATAAAAAAGACTTATAAATACATGGGGGAAATATTTATAATTAGCAGAAATAATGGGGTTAAAAGGGAAAATTAATTACTCCCAAAAGTCCTTGCAGCCTGAATTCCAATTGTATGTCACTGTTGTTTACACAGATCCAGTCAAGCAGTCTCAGCTTTCTGGTAGTTTTGTAGTCTCTATGTGGATTCAGGCTTTTTCCTGACTTTTAAATAGCAGTAAAAGCAAAATGAGTTTAAAAAAATGCCATAAAAAATAAACTCTTATCCAGTTCCCTGTGCAATTACATTTGTGCTGGTAGGAGAGGGGAGGGGATAGGGCAGGAGGGGCTGAGGCTGACAGGGGCTGCCTCCTCCCCTGGCAGGATCAGCTTGGCCTGGGACATGTGCTCAGCATGTCAGTTGTATAATGGATTGCAGGTGCCTGTATATTTTAGGATGTTTGTGGCTGTGGTGATTTGGAATAGCAGGTCTGGAAAAGAAGTAGTGTTCAACTTGCCTCTACCTGGAACAGCAGCAGAGAATTAGCTTTGAGTACTTTAGTGAGTTGAAATGCTCTCTTGAGACTCCTGTTCAGAAAGCATTTCATAGCCCCACTGTGCTGCTTCCTTACCAGATCTTTGTCTGAAACAGCAGCATTGCTTTTATTTAGCTATTTATTGAGTTGTGTGTGCCTTTTGCTCACAGACATATTTTTGAAACTGTGTAGTAGTTTGCTGTATCTAGGAAAAATAATAGAGTGCAAAACTCACAGGCAAGTAGCTATACAAAGTTCTTAAGGTAAAAGTTAAAAATTGAGATTTAAATGACTTCTAGACAAAGCAAACTTTAAATTGTTCAATTACAGGAGACGTGGTGTGGAACTAGCTGAGGCGAAAGGTGGAGTCTGTCCTTTCTGGGAGGCTGCATGTTGTGTTGTGTGAAGACAGGCCTTATTGATACATTTCTTCCTTTGGAGTCCTGTCTTGTTTGCACTGAGTGACATACATGACAGTTTAATCCCCTGGGTTAAATAAGTCTTTTTTAGGAATGATAGGGAATCCTGAGCACATTTTAGAGCTACTGCCAAATAATTAGTTGAGAAGCTTGCCCTTTTTAGAAAACCTGTGATGTCATGGAGTAGCTGTATGAAACTAAACATGGGGATGTATTACAAAAGTTAAACATACATGGAAAAATATACTCAGTTACTTTGGTTTATAATGTCTAAGTGATCATTAGGATTCCTAATACAGCAAGAAGGAACAGTTTAAAAATGTGTGAATATTAGCTATTTGTTCTAAGTAATAATAGTTTAGAAATTCTGGTGAACGTAGTGCAGTATGCAAATTTGAGAAGGCTTAGGAAGAAAATGACATACTGAAATACCTTGTGATTTGGGCATCTGAGTCACTTGATGTACTGCTCGGATTGAATGGTTTCTGAGTGCTCTGTATTTGTGCTACTCTAGTGGTAAAAAGATGAGCCAAACTTAGCAGAGAACAAACCTTTGTACACAGACCACTTTCAGTAGAAGTTACCAAGTTTTTGCATTTCCTGCTTTATTTTTTGAACAAAATGGATTAAGTATTTCTGATATTATAGCCTACAGGGTTATACACCTGCTCTGAACTTTCCAGGTTTATTTATTTTCTGGTTGTCACAACATTAGCTCAGAAGGATGAAATACTGGGGAGTTTTTTTATTTGCTTTTAATGGGTATTCACTTAACTAATATTTTAAAGATTCTTTTGAAATAGAGAAACAATGCTCTGTAAAGTGCATATTGTCGTACTCAGGCAGCTTGCACTCCAGCATGTGTTTTGTGCATGTGACTGGAGATTACTCTGTAGCATTCTTGAGTTGCCAGCCCAAAGCTGAGCTGGTAACCTGCATTAGGGTGATCCCTAAAATTTCCTTCAGTTCTTTTTATAATTCCTGATCATTACCACTTGCTTTGTCTGCTAGCTTCATGTTTGGACTCCGTTCGTTTTACAGTGGTTTTTATTCATTATCGATCAGTAACCCATAGTATTTTTTCAAAGTTATGTTTTTAAACGTGATCTCTTAATGTTTCTAGGGAACCATCATCTATTCAAATATGTTCTACGCTTCATGTCACTATTTTAGTATTTGGGAAGAAATGTCATGTGTTAAAAAGTGATTTATGTCATGCTCATGTACCCAATTTCTCCACCATATAATACCTTGCAATTTAATGAATGAACAAAATTATTAAAAGTTCCAATATCTCAGTCTGTCTGTACACTTTCCAAGGTACACTTTTCAGTGCAGGATTAAGGTGACTAATGTCAGGTGTCGAAGCTCCCTTCATTGATTGTGCAGGCTTGGTTTGTTATGGAAGTATTGGCAATAGATCTAAGTAACTATTCCGAGCATCCTGTAGCCAGGGGAATGATACCTTCTATCACCTCCACCTCAGGTGATTTACATTGCCATTGAAATGCAATAATGTTTCTTCCTTGGCTGCCAGCAGCCGGCCCACAAGAGCCCGGGTCTTGTGCTGTCTGCGTGTAGTTGTCTTGGATACAGAGGCCTAAGCTTAGACCTCTGTATTGAGCCCCTTCTAGTCAGCTGAATTAGCTTAAGGAGAGGCTTTAAGAATTAAGGAGCATTCAGCAGAGACAATCTCCACTGTAATGGGAGTCTAAATATTTAAATTTGTGCATCTTAATACCTGATTTAATCCCCATCTGTCTCCCAAGGCTTCTTGAAGATTATACAAGAAACCTGTAGATAAGTTGGAAGTTTTTGGTGACTTCATTTCTCAGTTGGTGTCCAGACTGTCAGCTGTTGTTTCTCTTTACCAGATGCCTGGCAAACAGGCATTGCTGTCTCTAACTGGGTGACTCTGAGTGCAGTACCTGTGGCAAAGCCTCAAAAGTTCCCTGGTCCCATCTATTTATGATCGACAAGCTGAAGGCAAAATGACTTGGAACTTCAAGTACACATTTCCTGAAGCTCTGAAAGAGGCTGGGTTTTTGTTTTTACTGTAGAATGGTGATTGTCATGTCAAAAGTATGTCATTAAACTCTGAGTGCAAGTGCTCTATTTCAGTGATTTAAAACCAGTTGTGTGGTACTTGAGGGCATCACTCCGAAATCTGCTAATGCTGGACAGAGGCTGTCTCAGGATATCCATACATATGTATCTACTACATATATATCAGATATATATATATGTATATGTATAATTTATACAGAATACAAAACATGGGGAACATTTTTATCTGTCTGTGAAAGAGAGAAGTATAACTTAAGCATTTGTTGCTGGGTGGTTGTGTTTCTTCTCTGTCAAGTCTCAGCTTTTTTTGTCTTTCTGTCTCCAGTTAATGCTGTTCAGTAATGAGTTGTTTTATGTTATGCATTCTGATTTGTTCTATTAATTTATATCTGATGTTTTTTCCAGCTGAGGAGTAGTATTTTGATTGTCAAATGAAAACTTCTGATTTTTGTATCAAGTGAGGTAGCTCCAGAGGCAGCAGCTCTGAAACACTTTAGATAACACGGGCACCTTTCCTGGCATTATTGATGGTTAACCTTCAGGATTCTGAATTGGCTACTGGTACTGCAAACTGACAATTTTGGAAAATTAATGGACCAAAGAAGTAGTCACTCCTGTCCAGTGAAAGAGCACTCTTAATATAAGAGCAACTAATACAGTTGCTCTGAAGCTGGAAATGAACAAAGTTGTGTGTTTTTAAAAAACAAAACCCACAAACTGCAGTATCATAAATCTTCAATTGGAAATGTGCGTATTAGAATCAGTTAATGTTTTTAGTTTTTTTCTTTCATGGTAATTTTCTAATATAATTGATGATAAATCATTCAGTATATAATAAACCACTGTGAGTGCTCAGCCATGTTAAATCAAAACTGGCAAGTTACCAGTTTAAAATACAGGTAGAATTATCATATATAAAAGAAAAGGTACTCGTGGGGAAGAAGATAAAAATACAGACAAAAATATAGAAGGCAGGTACGGTGCCTTTCCACAAAAATGTAGTATTACTTGAGTGCTTTCATAAGACTGATTTAGTTAGGAGTTTTTTGTGAGTGTGTCCTTTTCTAAATAATAGTTTAGAGGTACTGGAGTCGTTCAGAATGTGCTTTTGCAAAGCAAGCCAGAATAACAATGAAGTGAAGCTGTATCTTAGACAGGAGGATCTCTTTTCCAAACTATTTGGTATAGAGTTAGTGTTCCAGTTAGAAAGGCAGATAATGATGGATAGAAAAAGTTGCTCTTTTTATTTCATGTAAGAGTTATGGAAATGACTATAAATAACATATATTGCTCTCATCCAGTCATAGTAAGAGGTTGGCAAACAGTGTAATGTAAATACCAATACAAACCATTGTTCCTGAATGCTTTTCTTTTAAGAATTCAGAAATCAATAGCTTGTGTAGTAAGAACTGCAAACCTTACAGCAATTTTGGTGTCCCTGGAGATAGCAATTTGTTCTAACATAAAACCAAAATACAAATGATCATTTAAAAGCACTAGCAGTGGAAACCGTTGATTTTATGAGCTCTTGGTAGTAATGCTATTGCAGTTAGAAGTTCATACAAAAACATCTTTAACATTAGATCAGTTCTTAGTAGAAATTAGCACTTGCCTGGTTTACATTAAATATCTTTATGGAAATACATTTTTTTTTAATAAAATAAAAAAGGAGCTAACTTCTGGTCCTAATTGTGAGGTACCAGTTTCTTTGAAGATCAGCAAGTTTATCTTTTTTTAAAAACAAAACAAAACAACACACTTTTGAAGCTTTAAAAAAATAGTTTATATGGCAGAGACAACAGATGCTTTTTTCGCTTTAGATTTGAATTTTGTGTCAACTTTTCCTTAGGAAAAGTTGTTAACTATGTTACTATTTTCTGGTCCAAGAAGGGTAGTAGCTCTTTCTTGTTTACCCCAGGATAAGGGCAAATCCAGAGGAATCACTGTGGAGCAGGTGATGTACTGCCAGATCATGTTCTGGCTGACCCCTCTGGTACCTTACCTGCCTGTACGTGTGCACTGCAATAGAGGTCTGAGGTGTCTTGGCCTGCGAGAGTTAAATGTTCTGTCAAGCATATGCTGTGCCATTTGCTTTGACAGGACAAATCCCACTCTTACTGCCGGGTAAGATCACCATGATCATGGAAGTAGCTACAGTGGTGTCTTTGGGTAATGTGGACTGCTGCCCACTGCAGTTGGGTTTGGGAACTTCCACAGTGTCCCCAGGACACAGATTGAAGAACTGGTGCCTTTCAGATGCATTTATTGCTCTGCTCCTGGTCTAATCAGCAAGTACTTGGTGAAGTCCAAGGAAGCAGGAAGATGATGGGGCAAATGTTTGAGCCTAGAATTTTGTTGAATTTTGCTGTGGGATTACTGATTTTTGATTAAAACTGAATCAAAGTAGCAGAAGAGACTGCCTTGAATATGTGCTATCACTGAGTCAGTGTCTGTTCTTCATCAGTGTTTCCCTCCCCAAACTGGGTGCTGAAGTTGCTTAAGCAAGAACATGAACCAAAACTCAATAATGGCAAGTGTGTCTCTGAAGCATTTTATTTCAGTTCATTTCATGGTTATTAAAGCAGCAGAATAGGAAATATAATTGACTGAAGGTTTTAGGTACATTTGAGTTTTGTTACGGTACAGGAAATACATGTATTTGCTTCTTTTTAAAATAGATAACTGACTCATTAGACTCATTAATTGTGGTTCTAAGGGAAGCTGATACTGTTACATCTAAAAGTGGTGACTGCTTTAAAAACATGGTGCGTTATATTTATGTGAAAGTAAATTACCATATTTATCATATTTGTGGCCATAAATTCACAATATGGTACTGGTTCTCTTCTTGTGTTCTGTAAGATCCTTTTCTAATGGGGCAGTGTCCTGCACAGTGCTGTAGTAATTGATGTAAATTTGTAAGCTTAAAATCTATTAATGTGTCTTCTGATTTGCCATTTAAATCAATGCAATCCAAACACACTTTTGCATTCATATATACAGAATATGAAAACTGTCTATAGTCCCATTTTTTCTGTTGGTTATTTGTGATCAAATGAGGTAATTTTTTCTGTTAATATGTTGTGTCTTTTACATATACAGTGGAGTACTTTTTTTTTTTTTGTAGGATGGATGCAGTGTGATTAGTTTTTAACTGCAAACATTTTTAATTGGGATTCCAAATAGAATCCATAGCATAATGCAGATAATCATAGAACTTTCTGTATCTCATAGAGAAAAATGCTTATATTCAGAGAGGTAGTAAAAAGTCTAATAACTCTTTTGTTTGACCTTACTTTTTTTTAAATGGCTTTTTTATATAAAGCCAGCGTGGAAGCAACTGAGAGACATTATGTTGGAAAGTTTTTCTTTCTTTGTGCAAAGTGCATGGTGTTTGTGAATGCCACTCATGTGAGCAGGCTTGGTGTTTCTTTGAATCAGAGTGATTCAGTTTGTCACTTCTCACAAGAAGGAAATTAATTGCCAGTAGATGTGATGAGTTTTAGTTTGAAGATAATGGAAATTGGACTGTGACAAATCCTTCATATGAATTAATAGGAAGAATTTGTTGTGACAAGAACCACCCCAATTAGCTGAGAATTTATAACTGAAGAACAGGGATTGACTGAAAACTCAAGAACTTCAACATATTAAGTTAATATAATTAAAATAAATGAGATCTGTAGTTGGCCCTCTTCATCTTCTCATTTTAATTATGCAAAACATGTGTGTGCTTCTCATTTTGTGCTCATTTGAACATGCTGTATGTTAACCATGCACTTTGGATAATATTGTCCTTGTTTCTGAAGTAGAAACACTGTGTTCAGGAAAACTTAAATAACTCTCCAGAAATTCATTCTCTCTTAAACGATCTTAAGGCAATGTTTAGTCTTTCTGTATCGTTTTGGTAAATTGAAAAAAAAGTTGAAAATTTCAGTTCTGCATTTCTGATTTAGCTATTTTGTTATATCAACTCTTAATTAAAATATTTAATTATGAATTTATACAGTCACCTTAATCTGACTTTCTGGGAAATCTTGTTGGAAAAGTGTTTTGATGGAGAGGGAATACTAATACTTGGTAGATCTTCACGTACTGTTGCTTTGGTATTTTTGCTGCCACAGCTTGTTTGCTTCTCTAATCTGTTTTGTGTAGTGACAGCACACATCTTTAAGTCAGAGGAAAAGTAAGAACGTTTAGTGTGTAAAGTGCATAGAAATAGGAAGGTGAAATAGAAGGGGAAGTGTACTTTCAAATTTGGCAGAAAAGTATTTTCCAGCAGTTTGCATCTTATCATTTGGGAAAACCTGTTGCATTCAGTTTGATTTACCTAATTGGTCCCAGAGGTTAACAGAATTAAAAAATGGGAAAACACTCTGTACAATGTATTTTTGTGGAGTTTTTTACACAAAACTCATCGGAAATCATAGTTTTAAATCCAAAGCCTGAATGTTACCTTTCCAGTTTGGCCTGATTTCATAGAGAATGTGACTTCAGTGACTTGTGCAGGGAAGTGTTCGCCAGCAGCTGAAGAGAGAACTGCTGTCCCTTCACAGCAGTGTGGGATCTCCTCTGGGCTCCTCCTGCAGCACCTGCTTGTCATCCAGCCAGTCTGTGCCCTTGCATCCCCCATCCTGCACATCTGCAGCCCCCTGTCCTGCGGGAGGTGTGTGAGGGAGAAGAGGACACTGCTGGTCTGTCAAGTCATGCTTATGGGGAAAGGAGCTGTTGCTGTGGAGTGTATGGCATGTTGGGGAGAACAGGAGTGTTATTAGAAAGACAGCTTCATGGTACTGCCTTGGGATAATTCGTATAGGGCATTTGGGAGACAAAATCCATGGGAAAATGGGTTTAATTTTTATACTCGTAGTTTGAAACTGTACAGAGACTGTAACAGTGTTTATGCCTACTAGTGATTTTTCTTTGCATTCATAGCACTGAAAAGCAATACAGTGAGAATGATGATTTCTAAAAATTCTAAATATAACCCTTCCTATGGAATTCTTGAAAGGATTTGTTGTGGTTTTACCACAAAATTAGCGATTCTGACAAGAGATATCCGAGAGAAGTCACACACACCCCCAAAAGGAAAGAAAACACACAAATATCAGAGTTTATTTCACACACACTGAAAACCCGACAATAAAGTGCAACAAAACAAATTACGCTTCCCAGAGCCTGTGTTGGGGTGAGAACGCTCTGGAATAGTGCTGGTCTCTCTCTGGGGCTCCCGAAGAGACGCCGGTATAATTAGAGAAGGCCCACGACCGACCTGAGGACCCCCAGCAGTGCGAGCCTCCGCTCGGCTTTTCTGAAGAAAAACACTCAAGATAGTTAGAAACTGCGAGCCCCCCTCC
>VYZS01084702.1:5972-23252 GCA_013400695.1 Neodrepanis coruscans | reverse complement strand
CAGCCAGCAGAGGCCCCCTTTTCCCGGCAGTTCTAATTTTCTTGAGTTTTCTTTCAGTCAAAGCCGGGCAGAAGCTCGCTGCTAAGGGATTTCTCAGACCAGCCCCGTGCTTCCTTCTAATTACCCCGGAGTCTCTCGGGGGGCCCAGAGAGAGACAAGCACTATCTCCAGAGCATCCTCATCCCAAAAACGGGCCCTGGGAGACTTATTTTGTTTGTCTGTTTGCACTTTAATTGTCGGGGTTTTGTGTGTATGCTAAATAAACTGTGAGATTTGTGTGTTTTCTTCATTTTGGGGTGTGTTTGTGACTTCTCTCAGAGTCTCTGGTCCAAAATTGCTGAATCTGTGGTAAAACCACCACAGTGAGTTGGAATAATTGGAATGATTGGGTCCAATTCCTGTGTAGGACACCCCAAGAATGACACCATATGCCTGAGTGATAACTTCCCAAAAGTTACTAAAAAAAAAAAAAAATTGAAATCTTAACTAGAATTAAATGCTCTTTTGGAACAAAGTTTTCATGTTATATTTTATTTTTCTTGCTTTCATTTGACAAAAATATACATTGTGTTTCAACTAAACACACAAAGAACAAACAAAGGACAAAGAAAAGTTTACTGTGGCCCAAATTCACTAAGGACTTGCAGAAAATTTAAATTGGAAAACCGTAAGAGAGGAAACTGGAATCTTCAAAATCCTCTCCTAACTTTTTAAATACTAAAGAATAAAGGCCTTCTTTTTAACACCAAAGTCCCAAACAGTCAGAAGGAGTTTGGATGATCTGAACAACCCCATCTTGGCAGTGTATTTGCCCTTATTAGCTGCAATCTTGAGCATTGTCAGAGCACCCAGGGAGGTTGTCATCCATCTTGTGTATTGCAGGCTGGCAAACATGTTGAACACACACAGATAGGCAAAGGTAGAGTGACAGCTACCTGCAGGAGACAATTTCCCACAGAGTATCCCTCTCTGTTTTACTGCCAGTCTCAGTGCTCAAAAATCTCTACAGGAGTTTCATTAATACTTTACAGTATTTCTCTCTTCTGACCCTTCCTTTCTCCATCCTTAGTTAATCTCTCTGTGTTCCACAGGCTATAAATAAAACTTCAGCATTCCTTTAGAAGAAAAACACCATATCAACTATTTTCCCCTTCATAATACTTGCACTACTCCACAGGTGTCCAAAGTCTCTTTTTCTCTTCAGATGATCTTACTGACATATTTCTAGTAAAATACAGAACAATTGTTCTCATCTTGGACTTAGCTTCCATTCTTTTTATTTCAGATCTTGATCTCTACAGGGGGCTTTCATGCCTGAAATCTTACCGAGCGTTTGTTATTTATCATATGTCAGTTATATCAGCTCATTTAACCTTCTCTCTACATATATAACTTGGATTGTTTTCAAGTCTGTAACTACACTCATCCAAAAATGCAGTTGTTGTTATGGGGGGTACCTGCGTTGCATATGGAGCTCCAGCTTGTGGACTGAGATCTCAGGGAATCTTTATAAAACTACAGGGCTAATACCCAACACAGCCATTTTCAACAAAAAGTAAACCTGACTGATTTTCTTCAACCATGGTAAAAGTGAAAAAAGAGACAGAGAGAAAGATGACAAGTTCAAATCAACATGTGACTCTAGCCACATATTTGCACTGAGGCAATTGAAGACAAGTATTAAAATATATTTGTCTTATTCCATTTAATATGTAAGCTAGAGATGAGTTGTATTTTTTCTTGCATGCATTAAATAAGGCATAGCATTATTTCTGTAATTCAAAAAGTCTCGCTATAGTTACTATGTCCAAACTAGCAAATTTTTAGTAGTTTGGAATATAACCTTAAAAATCTGTTCTGTCACAAAAATTCCTGACAAGTTTTAAAACGTCATTGTTTACAAATAAAATATCAAACCACCTATGCCACAGACCAGTACTTTACGAATACCAGCTTTTGCTTGGTGATTTAAACCCCTACTAGTATTTCCAGCATTTTAAGTATGTGAAAGGGATTATGTGTCAATCAATACAGATGAAACTCTTTTCAGGATGTTCCAATTTCATTCTCTGAAAAGAAAGTTGTCATTTGAGGTAGCCTGGCTAGAAACCTTCTGGTGTTTTTTGTGTTGCATTTGTTTTTCCTGCTGTTTTATCAAGATGTATAGTTCGGAAGTTCATTTCATCATTATTGCAAAGAAATCTCTTAAGAGAAATAAAGCACCTCAAGAAGAGTTTGGAAAAAAACCCTAGAAACATTACAAGAGTACACAGTCATAATACACCTATGACAAAAGCCCTGTGCCATTTTCTTAATTTTACTTCACTTAGAAGGACAGTAAATGTCAGAAGAAAATCTAGTACTTTCTAAATGGAATACACGAGTCCAACAATAAAAAGATGTGAAATCATTCCTAGGTCTATTTCATGTTTTAATCCAAAAATTCATTTCTGTCAACTCACTCCACAGGTTTAGAACACTCCTTGAACAAAATAAACACATAATGAGTTTAGAAACATGGTGGCTGGCTACCACGACATCAAGAGAGATGTATGTGATGGGTGAGCAGAGCCAGAGCAGGCTATACAGAAAGCACTGCTGAAATTGGAATATTGACTTGCACTCCCAATGGCACAGCAGGGAGAACATCATTGCTGAACAGACTTGCTATTAATTCTGTTGCCTACATGGGTCATGGCTGCTAAATTAACTGTCTTTAGTGATATATTAAGTTCTCTGAGTTCGTGACAGATTTTGTTCCTCATCTGTTCTGAATCTGACAGCAGCCATTTCTGCTGCTTCTGCAAATCACGCTGAAGCTATAGACTTTGTGTGTATGACAGTGACTTTAAGCAGTATTATGGCTGACATACAGTTTTCACAGTTATTAAAAAAAGAAAAAAATCTGCATCCTAAAGTGACATCACACTGTGTAAAACTGTTGATTGTGACAGTTTAAAATCCTTTTCTCTGTCTTACTGGACCCACTCAAGTTATCTTCAACTTGTTACAGTATTTCACAAAACCATAGAATCACAAAATGGGAAAGATCGTAAGGGGTCACAGAGGGTCATCTGGTGCAACCTTACTACTCAAGCAGGATCATCCTAGAGCACATTGCACAGGGTTGCTTCCAGACAGAAAGGGGACTCCACAACCTCTCTGGGCAACCTGTTCCAGTGCTCAGACACCCACACATGAAAGAAATTCTTCCTCATATTCAGATGGAACTTCTTGTGGATCAATTTCTGCCCACTGTCTCTTGTCTTATTGCTTACTATCACCAAGAAGAGCATGGCTTCATCCTCTTGACACCCTCCCTTCAGATAGTTATAGACATTGAGGACATCTCATCTCAGTCATTTCTTCTCGAAATTAAACAGGCCCAGCTCCCTCAGTCTTTCCTCATGAGACACATGGTCCAGTTCCTAAGTAACTTTTGTCACCCTTGCTGGACTCGCTCCAGAAGCTTCATGACCTTCTTTTGTTGTTTAAATAACACAATTTAAATACTAGAATGGCTTCACAAAATGAATAATAAAGGAAAATTTAAACTGTTCTCCACTACAATAAGGCACCTTCTTGTCAGTATAAACAACAAGCATTCTGTTTTCTGCATACTAAATACAGAGTGAAGCATTCTACATAAAGAAAATAAGCTAAAATGAGATAATGCTAAGGTAGTTTAAGTGCAAGTAATGTAAATCAAATTCAAAATCCTTCTATGGAGGATTATAGTCAGATTCAGAGAGTATCACCCAATGCCAGTGTTTAATTTCTCACATCTTCAGAAAACATTTTTTTCTTTGAACATCTAAATAAAGTATAAAGAAAGACCACCAAGAAAACACTCATCCATAATCTGCTGTATTTACATAACTGTCCCTTTCCCTCACTCTTCCCCGCTACAACCTCCTTTCAGGTTAGTTGTAGAGAGCAATAAGGTCTCTCCTGAGCCTCTTTTTCTCCAGTCTAAACAATCCCTCAACTGTTTCTCATAAGGATGAAATATCCCAGCCTGCTAAATCTGACATTTCTGTGTTATCTTGAAATAGTGGAGAAAATTCTGCTGTCATTTAAATTGTTTGTCAACCTGAAAACATTCTTAATAATGTTTATTAATAAAGTAGTTTATTCAGAAATGACACCCTCAGGATAATAGCTGTAGCTAGAATTTATAATATATTCACTTACTGTAGGTTATTAATTTCTGCAACTTGGCTCTTGGACATATTTACAGTGTGAATAGCAGACCCACTGAATGACTTTGGAAAAACACTGTTTTCTTTTAGAAGAATATTGCTAAAAAAATTCATCAGATCTTCATCAAATCCAGGATGAAACTCCTAGTAAAACTGAAAAGATGAGGACAAAAAGAGAAATACAGCATTTAGAGCAGTGATTTAGAAAGCGGGACATTCATGCTAGTTTTCACATTCCTTAGCTTATGTAAAGTATGCACCAGAGACTTGAACCTGTGCCTTCCACTATCCAGCTGGAGTCTCCTAAGCAGTGGGTTTTTCACATCTTGCTGGTATGATGTTGTTTTTCTTGGTATTGAAATCAAGTAGAAATAAATAAAGAAATATTTTTCATAAAATCTATTTCTGTGGTTTATTTGTTTGGTTGTTGGGTTTTTTTTTTCAACTGCATCTGACCACGCAGCATCTGTTTCTTACAGTGGAGAATAAATAGGTGCCTGGTTCCCACATGAGTATATTGGACAAGCAGAGAAGATATGACTCCTTGTATTGGAATACTGACATTTAGATAAAAGAGATCTGCAAATGTCTGTGGAGAGTTTGAGTAAAATGAAAGAAAGTCAATATACTTGTTATCCAACTACTGTACAATATGAATCATTAATAACCATTGAAATGTCAACATTAAACGTTTTGTTGTTGTTTTCCTTGTCCTGAAAATAGCCATGGCTTATTTTGTTCACTTTATTTTACCAGTTCTGTAATAACAGCAGATTCTACAGACATTAAATGAATTCACAGGGAAGTATAAAAAAGGACAAAACATAGTGACTTCCAAGCAAAACAACTAAACATAGAAGAAAATGAATTACACATCAAAGCATCAGCTTCAAAGACACTCCCAGGTGGCTCATTTCAGAATGCGTGTTACAGAAATTGTACAATAATATGTGTGAACTTTTCTATTCAAGCCAATTTTTTAAGAATTTTTATCAGGGAAAAAGAATGACTTACTTGAATGACAGCTGCAAATCCGAAGTCAGTGTATTCCAAATCTGTTTGATAAAAGGGTGAATAATAGAAGAAATAGTCTGGCTCCAGTTTTTTCAAGGGAAGGCGATGTGAAGAGAAAGAACCGCCATACCAAAATTGCATGCCAAGATTATACCGACACATCATTTTCACTTAAAAAATACCATTTTATATAGCAAAGTATGTCTTTTGCTTTTCTTAATTCTCAAAGCCATGAGTGTCACAGTGATAAAATCTATAGTTGCAGTACAGTATTTGGTGGGAGATAAAATTCCAGTGGCAAAACTCACAAGATAAATTAGCATGACACGAATCACAGTACAGTCCAATGGATGATCAAATAATTCTTTTATGATGTCTGGATTAAACTACATAGAAATAACCTATGAAAAAACTATACTGATAGAGAAGAAGATTGTATTCTGATTACGATAGGCAGCTACAGGGTGAACTTGAGCTGGATTTAAAAATTTCTCCTAGACTTAGGTAAATCAAAGAAGATTAAATTTTTAAGTGAAATAGAGAGGATGAACACTTATTTTTAAGTATTAATTAAAGGAGTTAAAGGGTATGACACTTTTTTTTTAATGCATTTACAACTATTAGATACCTAAAATGAAAATAAACATCTGATTTGCTGATATTAACTTCCATTTCTGAAATCCTTGTCCACATAAAAGGGAATAGGAATTTACTGAGGTGGACAGAACCATGTACCTTCCTATTTGTATGTATAATCTTCAATTACTGCAAATTAAATTCTTACTGACTTTCAGAACAACACAGGTTGCTTGGAAATCTGGGACTTCAGCTTTGCAGCACTGAGATACTTCTGAAATTTTTGTATTTTTATTTGGCTTGTATATTGAGAGTACAGATTTTTCTTGCAATAGTTGAATGAGTAAAAAGTAGTTAGGAGGCTACATAAGTTCAGAAGTGGTTTATAATTTTGACCTTGAAACAATCATTTCATCAGAATTTACCTTTTTTATGATAAAATGTTCAAAATAGAAATTATTTACTGAAATAAAGTAGAGCAGATTTGAATATGTTGTCAATCCACATATTAGAATTTTACTCCTCATCACAACTAAAATAAAAAGACATTAGAAATGATTATGTTCAGCTAACAAAATTGGAATCTCTTCTATAATGAAACTACTTTAAGTGATTTTTTAATTTATGTTGTTGTTCTGCTTTATGGATTGGAATTTGCAATTATTCCTTGTAAAACATTCAGAAAAGTTAAAATGAAAGCTTGGCATCTCAGAGGGGTTTCTATTATTTATTAAATAATTTCAATTGACCTCATGTAAAGAAGTAAAATCTTATTTGAAAAAAATTTATTTTGTTAATCTTTTTAGTCAAATTTTCACAATATAATTTTTATTCTAAATATTTTAGAGTTCTTTCCAGGGTCATCCCTTTTCCCTCAGCTTAATGTAGTATGAGGATTGTAACATTATCAGCATAAATGTTTCTGTTATGTCCTTATTACACTCATGGAACTTCATAAACTCAATGTAGTCACTGAAATTAACTTAAATATTTGCCATTATTTGTGTACATTTCATTAAGTTATTAATAACTTAAGATCACATGCAGCATAAAAAAATAAAGGTAAATTTGGTTTAGAGTTTCAGGCATAAAAGAAAGAATTAAGTCTGTCACATACACCATACAGCCGTGGGCTATGGTATTACTATCATGCCTATGTAAATCAAGATTAACTTTTTTTAATCACTGGAAAGCACTTTCCAGAACAACTACTGATAAAAAAACAGTGAGGAAATATTCAGTGGTGTAATTTGCTTTGCTCTTGTTTCAGGCAGTATTCCAGGTACGCATAGAAGTCCACATACAAGTATAAAAAAAATTAATATCAAAGCAATTAAGAACATATTCATATCAGTCAAAGAGCTAAAATGTAACGCAAATTAAAAATCAAATCAAGGTCTGCAGAAAAATTCTGACACAGAAAATGATTCTAGGACTCTAGGACTGAATGAGTAATTATTTTATCCATTAAAAGTTAAAAATTTTGAAGTTGAAGGAATAGTAAGGAGGTCTTATATCACAAGTAAGTGATAACAAACAAAATACTTTTCTGATAGAGAACATAGAGATACAAATATGGGAAGAGATTCTTATTCCTTAACAACTGACATAATTCAGTCTGTCCTGAAATATACACTGCTTTTTCAGTCTTCTCCTTCTATGCTAAATTCTCAAGAAAAGGTGAATGCCCCCTCTGTTTCTATTAGCTGAACCTCCACAAAATTGCAATAGAATCTTCAAATTCAGAGAAATATAATTCGCATTCCTCTCTGCCAGTATGTAAAAGCTTATTCTTTCATTTCAATTAGATCCTTTCTCCTAAAAACTCTAATCAGACTTGTAGCACATGTGAAGTCAAGTTCAATTCAAGCCAACTCACTTTCAAGTTATCCCAGATATCCTAGAAATATTGCTCAAATTTAGTGATTTATCATGTTGAACTATAGTTTTTTTTTTTCCTAATAATTTGAACTTTTAACGTGTGGCGCAATATATGATTAATATCAACCAGGTGAAAAGATCATAAAAAATGTGAGTTTTCAGAGTAAGAATGCAAAAGACATTCTCTGAAAGGGGAATTCAAAGGACTGCTGTCATATTCTGTTTGTTTTGGGTTTTTTTTTTTTTCTGGTTTATGCATTAGACCTGCAATGGTTCATTAAGAATTTACTGTTTATAAGCTCTCATAATAATATGAGACATTTTTCTCTGCATAAAGTCATGGATTTTCTCCCTATAAAAATTCTTGATAACAAACAAAATTGTACATACATAATTTCACTTTTCCTCAAAGCCCTTACATTATAACATCCTTTGTATGAAGAGACACTAAAGTATATTAAATTGTACAAGGGTGTATTAAATAATTGAGTTCTCCTAGAGTGTGTGTAGTTTTAATGTTTCAAATAAAATTAGAAACGTATCAGAAAGTCTCAGAACACTGATTTCCCCAAATTCTGATGTCTTTTGAAGACTGTATTTTTCAAGTCATAGTCGGTGTTATCAATGCTAAGTGTGAATATTCAAGCAGTCAAGTACATGAATGCAAAAAGTAGATGACACTTTCTCTATTCTTTGTAAAATTAAATGTGATAAATTGCAGCCTTATCAATAAGAAATCATACTGTATGACACTCAGGAAGAGGAATCCACTTTAAAAAATACAAGATAATTTTTTGATTTGCTATCAAATCGTGCCTCATTCATTCTTGGTCTGGGTAAGATTAACATGCTGGATCACACACGCAGTTAAAAAATGTAACACTATTGACAACTTGTACCATTGTATCAGAAAAAGGTTCAGAAATACCTTTCTGGTGCGTTTATGGAAAGAGCTGTCCTCAACTGTTGAAGCTGTAGGCTGATGACCAGGTCAATTGCATATGGCTACACTAATGGAATGGAGATGAAAACCTGTGGATTTAGCATGAGGAGATGCATGACATGACAGCCAACATCAGACAAAAAGTAGCGATAGTGCCAAGTACCAGATGGTGGCATCCTCATGGGTGGCTACAGGTGCCAAGCCTCACATGTAATTGGAGGGGATAACTGGGGACTCACTACTAACACCATATAAGGACAGGGAAAAAACAATTAGAGGAAAATGATTTACCTGGGAGAATGTTGGGGCAGAGAAAGGAGGATATAAGGGTGGCAAAAAAAGAGGGTCAAGTGGCAGGGAAAAGGATAGTAAAGCATGGAAATCTTGTGAGTGAAACAATACAGGGTCCTCATCAAGCAGCCTTATGCTTGTTCGGTGCTGCTGGAGCTGGGATATAATTCAGATCCAGTTTTCTTGATATGCAAAAAATGTTGGTGTGCTTCTACAGTCATAAGGGCTGGGGTGGAGGCTGAGTGGGGTGGAAGCTGTCCCCATATAACTGAAGGGATGGATAGATCAAGTATCCTAGTACTACCAGGCTTTATAGCATTCATAACACACAACTCACCATATCTGGGTATCACAACAAAACACTGTGAAGATGTGAAATATGAAGGTTTTGGATTCATAATTTGTTTAAAAGAGAACATTTCAGAAATGTTTGGTTTAATTATGATAGTTCCTATATTCTTGATAAGTAATTTTCTAAACCTTTTTTATGTTAATTATGGCAAAGTTTACATAATTTTGGAATATGACATAAGTCAGATTTCTTTACAGAATATCGATGAATTAGGAAGAGTGGATGCTATTTTTACTTCTTTTGAAGAAGTATCATCAGTAAGACAAAAATTAATTACTAAGAAAATAATCTTCCTTTGCGTAAAAAGGAAATAATTGACAAGAAAAAATTTGTTATTGTCCTGGTTTGGACACTAGGGGGCGTTATCAAGTGATGAGAGATCAAATAGAGAAGCAACAACCCTGTAATTTATTAACTAACAATAAAACGCAAAAGAAACAAACTATGCCCCTCCGGGCCAGCTGCTGGACTGGTGGAGCAAGGGAAGGAAGGGAGGCTGGCCTGTGGATGGCGCTGGTCCCAGTCCGGAGCTGCTGGAAAATAAAGAGAATGAAAGAAAACACCAGGGGGCACCAAGGGGAAGACATACCACTGCTAAGAGCTGCATGGTCCTCAGCACTGCTTTGCCTCCATTGTTGATCTAGCCATGATGCCCAGGCCGAGGGAGAGCGAGCCGAGAGGGCAAGGGAGCAGAACCGAGAGCTGAGAGCCGGGAGCCAACAGGGGAGCCGAGCCACAAAGAGAGGCAACACTTCCGTGCCTGCTGCCTTTAAAGGGTGCCCATTCTTGCAGTTTCTCAGGGCACCCTTCTAGGGCATGCCACCTCTCCATTGGATGGCAGCACTGGGCACCTCCGCCTCCCCAAAGCTTCACCACAAGGCAACATGGCGGCATTCCCACCAAAATGCCTCTTGGTTGCAGTTCGCCAGGAGGGGCCACTGCCACTGCTCTGCCAACACTGTGGGGCGCCCTGGGGCCGCCAGTGGCACCGTGCTCTGTCGCCACAGGTCCACTCCACGTGGCAGCACTGGCCCAGGGATGGGCCTAACCCCGCGCGCCGGCCGCTGCCACTGCAGGGGCAGCCCCACCTGCTGCAGCCGCCGGAGGGGCATGCCGCCAGCACCATGCAACGCTAGGCGCAGCCAGCACAGGGGGCACCTGCCGCAGCTGCAGGGGCCCGGAGAGGCCCCAGAGCACCACCCGTGGAGGGGCAAGTGAGAGGCTGCCACTACCTCCCGTAGTCGCCACTCCGCACCGCTCTGCCGGCCATGCTGCCAGTGTGGGGGGAGCATGCTACTTCTGCAGGGGCCCGGAGGGGCCCTGGGGCACCACCCACAGTGGCTGCTGCCACCTCCTGCATTTGCTGCCACCTCCCGCATTTGCTGCCACCTCCCGCAGCCACCTCTCCGTGCCCAGGGCAGGGGAATCCACACCACCAGGGGCCAGCACGCGTGTGGGCACGGATCGGCGGGAGCCGCCACACGCCCCAGCACTGCCTCGCTACCGCCCTGGGGCGGTGGAGCAGCTGGGGGCCTCCGAGCTGCAGTGCCCAGCTACCAGGCAAGCACTGCCTGCCTGCCACACCACTGTTTCCATCCAGCAACAGTGTGAGCTGCAGCGGCAGCAGGGAGCCAGTGGGTGCACCCCACCACCACTGGAGCTCCCGGACCAGGAGCGGCTCCTCGACAGCCACCACCGCCACCCCCCTGGGCCAGGAGCGGGTGCTTAGCAGCCGCCACTGCCCTAGTCCCTGGACTGGCCAGGAGCTGCGGCCCAAGCAGTGGTGCTTCCTGCAGGGTTGCAGGAGAACGGGTAGAGGTGGCTCTGTCTCCACCTGATGTACTCCTTGGGGCTGCGGGCTTAGCTGGGCTGACGCCGCACAGCCCCAGCCTGCCCCACAAGGTGCTGAGACGGGGCCAGGCCACACTGGCCCACACTCTCCGCACCCCACAAGGTGCTGGGACCTGTCCGCTTCCTAGGAAACTCAAGAAAATGGTCCAAAGCACCCCCCACCCACTCCCACACAGAGAAGGGAAAAGGGAAAAAAGGTTTGAAAACAAAAACATTTTCCCCACCCCACAACAGTCTTTTTTTTCCTTTAATTCCAAGTAGACAATTCTTATAAGTCAAAGAAATTAATTGAGGGAGCTGTATTGGAATATGGGGACTTGGATAATTTTTTATTTCAATTTTTTTTATTAACAATATAAAATTTATCTGGAATATGTATCTCCTACAGTAAAGTACTTGAGACTTGAATGGTAAATAAGTGTCTCAGAAGATATATTAAGCCTTAAAATTATATGAACAAAAGATAAATAAGAGGACTGAGAAAAGAAAGCTTGTCTTTGTGCTTTGGGAACAATCTGGGAACTGACCACTATCTGCGTTCAGTGTTGTAAAGGATTTGAAAACAAATAGAATCAGTTTATTCAACCATGTAAATTAAGAAAAAATGAATAAATATATGAGGGGGAAAAGACAATTTTTTGACGGGGAAAATATTTAAGGCCATCTAGACATTACTCAAAACAGCTGTACTTAATGTTTTGCCCTCATGTTTCTCTAATAATGATGCTCCCATTGGTCCTATGGAAGAAATAAAAATTAATACACAGAAATAGAGTCTCATAGTGGAAAGGAAGTTGCAAAAGAGTAGGGAATGTTTCTATTGAAAGAATGAAGCAATTAAAAACAATGTGGTCAAATGACATATGAAAGCAGGAGTCATGTCAGTTTCTAAAGTAGACTTTAATTATATCATTAGAGGGAAGAAATAGTAATATGTAAAGAGAGGAAAGAATGGATCTCAGCAAAGGCAGGAGCTGAGAATTTATACTTAATGAATATGGAAATAAGTAAGAAAAATAAGTGGAAGAATCCACAGAAAACAATGAGATAAAAAATATGTGGATTTTTTTCGGCTCTACTACAGATAACGTAACTGATAAAGCACTGAAGGAAATACAAGAAATCTTTACTTTTAGGTCATTTTATTCTCTGTCATAGGGAAAAATCTTTATTTGAAATAAAGATGGGACTTAGCACAAGCTGTATAAATTTTTTTTTTAATGGTTAAAGGTGAAATGGCAATGGAAAATTGAAAGGAAAAATAATAAACTGTGATGAGAATAACTGAAGATCATAAAGAATATCTTGGTACTGATTGCATTTATTATTTCCTTAATGACCTTGGCAAAACAAGTTGGAATGTGTTTAAGAAACTGGATAAGTTTTGTACAGTTGGATAAGCTTGAAGGCAGAACAATGGAAAGTAGGTGAAACTTCTTAGTATAACATATAAAAGTATATATGTATATATGTATGTATATATATATAAAACATGTAAAATTAGAGAGACTCAGCAGTATTTTTTTTCCCAGCACAATTATTGATGAGACAAAGGCTTGCCTTGTTTCTGGGCAGAGCAAGTTACATTTTTAGACTTTACCTACAGCTGTGTAGGACCAAGCTAAGTGAGCCAGGAAATCAGCCTATTTCTTAGTTAAGCAATAAGACTCACGAATTTTTACATACTGTGATTTAATCAAAAAGAGTTCTTTAACTTGTTTAAATTTCCCTCCTTACAATTAAATAGTTGTCTTGTTCTTGACAAAGAACTTTTTTGCTATTTCCTGTATTGTTTATCTCAATCTTTGCATATCAGAGCTTTCTCAGCTTTATGAATTTCATCATCTTTCATAATTACTCAATGTCTGGATTATCTCAAACCTTGATATTGCAATCAAGCAAATGATAAAGCTTAAATCACTTTTCATTAGTTCATATTTGCATTCGCTTTCATAGTCTTCTGACAAACTTTGATTTCTCTCCACGATAGAAAGTTGCTAGAGTTGCTATGTTGTGACAGGATTTATCTGAGTAAAAAGAGAACTTGAGAAAGAGTTTGGCAATGTTAATTTTTTTTTCTCATCAGTTGAATGCAATCATGTTGAATAAGGTGTCAAGTAATTTTATGCCTAATCACAACATAAAACAAATCAATCTGAAAGTAATGAACTAAATAAATTAAATACACTAATTGGGCCAGATTTATTGACACCAAAATAAAAAATCGTGTATACTTTTTTTAGAGATTCATTTCCTGTTTAGACACCTGCTACAAATACCTTTTTTAAGCATTTGTGGGGGTTTTTTAATGCTTCAAAACAAAGTTACCTCTTTTCCTTAATGATCTTTCCTTAAAATTATTGTTGCAAACATGACAATGACACCATATGATCAACACTTTACACTCTTATCATCACAGTTTGTCAACTTTTTTTATATAAGTCAAAAACCTGTTCTTCCAATTTTAACTGCAGTAGTTGGTATGAAGACCAGCCTCATTTTTATTCTCTTCTGACAATCCTTATAAAGCAAACCAAAATGGCACATTTTAAAGTGTCATCATTGTCTCCATAACCACCATGAAATTCTAGAATCTCTGTTGAAAGAAGTCACCACAGTTTGGTCTTTCTAACACATACATATTTCATATTATAATTCACGTTGATGTGTTGAGTTGACCTTGGCTGGCTGGCTGGCTGATGCCTATCCAGCTGCTCTCTCACTCATCCTCCTCAACAGAACAAGAGGATAAAATTAAGCCAGGAGATAAAGTCAGGAAGATCACTTACCAATTACTTTCAAAACAGATTCCACCTGGTGAAAATGAATTTAATGTATTGTTAATTGAAATATATTTATATGGTGAGAAACAAGGACAAAAATTCCCCCTCCTCTTCTCAGATGCAACTTCACTCCTTCATGCACAGTGGGATGTCGAGTGTGGAGCTGCAATCAGTCCATTACAGCTCCTGTCTGTTGCTGTTCCTCCTCTCACTTCTCCAACATTTTCTCTACAGACTGCAGTCCTTCAGGATGAACCTGCTCCAGTGTTGTCTTTTCAAGAGCTTCAAGCTCTGCTTCAGCACATGGAGTACCCCATACACTCTTTTTTTCTCTCACTTTAGTGTCTGTAAGGCTGTTTCTCTTATATTTTTCTTTTACTTCTCTCATTGTTTCATGGTGTTTCTTACCCTGTCTTAAATATCTTTTCCCAGAGGTATCACAATCCCAGCTGAGGGTGGATCCAGCTTGGAGCCAGCTGGAACCAGTACTACATAGGGGTGACCCTGCAGCACCTGGGTCTCTGTATCCCATAAAATGGAAATGGCACTTTTAAAAATGAAAGTTGGTTTGTTTTTTTTTTTGTTTAGACAATTAAGGAAACTATCTTCCTTAATTTCAACAAGAATAGACTACACTACAGTTCTTTTCTATAACCCTTGTAATACAGATAAGGATTTCTAGGGAGTTCTTTAATATTCTGTTACAAGTATTTACATTTCAAGCATTTATCTTCGCTTTCATGACAGCTTTTGAAATATTTAGGTCTTAATTTTTCATGCTTCTTTAAATACAGTTCGCTGTTGAAAATGGATATGTAAACAAATATAGGGTCAATGATGAAAAATTATTCCACACAGTGACACCTTTGCAGCAGCTCTGTTAAAGAAGAATGAAATGAAAAAGCTTATAAAATTTAAAAACCCGGTAAGTAATGAGGTATACGGTATAGAGACACATGTATACAAAGACATGGAGATGTGTGTTTCAGTTTTCCATGATTTTCCATGATGTTGACTGTTAGGCATATACAGACAGTGACTGACATCAGTTAGTCTGCCCTTACAAGCTATGATTGTACTAAAACAGAAATATCAGTTCAGATCTCATGTGTTTTAATGACAGGATACTAGTTAGCAATTTAGTGTTACCAAAGGAGGAAGCACTTCGCTTGTGGAGAATAGCTGTCTACAGACTGAGCAGGCATTTTCAAAAGGGACATTAATTGACATTCTGCCAAGTATTCCTAGAAGAACTACAAGGACTGAACATGTGCTGAATTATTTTAGCTATTAAGAAAAGCTTGAGCTGCACTTAATATTCCTGTGAATATCTTGATTTTGGCAACTCGTGAATAAAAAATCAAAAACTCGATCTATGTGATATCAACTTACAGTAAAGATTCCTCCAATCCGATACCTCCAATACCATCAGGTGTATCATAACAACTTTATAATAATTTCTTGAATCTGACAGCTTTCCCAGACCCTGTAATTTCATATCTGTGTATTGTACCTTTTCTATAAATCTATATAGACATATATAATAATATTGTTTGCAATTTCCCCTGTATCTGTCACTCGTACCCAACCCCCAGACAGCATACATTAGCTATTATTGATAACAGAAGGCTCCTGCTTTACATCAATAACATTTAAAATCCCTGGTGTTGTCGGTGAGTGCTTGGTGCTTCCCAGAATAAAAACTCATGCAACTTTTCCCTGTGTACAGAAAGAAATTGTAACTATTTAGTTAAATCAATTTTTAAATTGACTTAAGCAGTTAAATCCCTTGTGTAAATGCTGTTAAATTGGCTTAAGAGTGGCTGATATTGATGTACGTTATTCATTTTGATCAAGAATTTAATTCCATTAAATTGGCTAAAATTCTTTTTATACACTGGACCCTCAGGTCTAGCAGTCTAAATTGGATTTCATGCTGCAGGGTCAATGGATCTCAATGAAGTTAGGACCTAAAATGATGCAGCAATTTTAGAAAATACTTCTGAGGGCCCACTAATCAACAACTACAAAAAATAAACAGTAGTTTGCAATATATGCTAATAACTAGGCACAATTCTGAAGATTTTATGTAAGAGATTTTCTTTTTTTTTTTTTTTAATTCTGAGCAATCGAGGCTGGTGATGCACAAGGCAACAAATTTTAAGAAAATTATAGCAAAATTTAAATATATGCCATGCATTTTTCTGTCTTTGTTCTGTTTCCAGCTTAAATTTGCCTGCTGACTATTGCGGGGCCCATCAGGCTTGGCACAATACTGAGATTGAAGATATGTATGACCATCTGTCAGTAATGGTTCCTGTTCATCACAATTTCTACTCATTATGTGAAAGATAGAAGTACCTGTGTCGGAGGCAGAATCTGGGAAATTACAGGTGAAAAAGAAAATTTGCAAATTCTTTTTTCCCAGAGATAAAGAAATATCTTTTTATCAACACATAGAAATCGATGTTCTTGCTACACTTTTATAGTTCGTCCTCATTTTCAGCTGCTTCAAAATTGTTACTACATTCAGTTAAATGTGAATATATACAGACTATTTTTAATACTTCAATAATGCAGAAATACCTTAAGTAAGATAGAGGATAAACAGAAAGTATGGGAAAATAAGAAAAAGCTGTCTATTATTTCAAGTGTTGAAGCTTCTTCTCATTATCAATTTCAGTTTGATAAAAATTGCTAGTTATTCCTCACTTATCACTGATAAATTTGCAGCTGCACAAATGCTGCTTCTTTCTCTTATTTTGGCTTCAGTGTGTTTCTGCTAGATTTGGATTGAGATGGAAGACAGAAACCCCATCTGCCTGGTACAAGCTCCTTTGCTTATGGTCCCAGCAGCTTTGTTTCATTCTTCTATGTCAATGGAATTTAAAATATTTGAAAAAAAAATTATTTTCCTACTGTTTACTCTAAAAAGCTTGTGTAAATCAAGGTGCCTTTTGAATGCTTAGAGATATGGTCCCAAACAATAGCAGTTGCTATGGGAGCAGAGCGTGGTGCTTTTTGCAGACACGAAGAAAGAGGAATGGAGAAGCACAAATCTGGTACAGATTTGCCAGGCACTCATTGGCTCTAAGCACAATGTTGCTTCCCTCAAATGTACTGTAGTTAATCAGATTTATATATCAGAGGATACAAAAGTTTATATTTAACTGAGTTCTGTTTACTTACATATAAGAAGATTTATGGTCACTGAGAGGCTCATTAGCATTGATTTTCATAGTCCCCACTTAGAATTAATATATCCTTGGTATAGGAAATTATCCAGAGTTTATATAAAATGCTAGCTGGAATGATTCCATCTATACTTAGCAGATTTGTATTATCTTGTGAAGAGCCAGACAAAAAATCCAGCTTTCCCGAACAAGT
>VYZS01084700.1:42156-55966 GCA_013400695.1 Neodrepanis coruscans | reverse complement strand
AACGTTTGTTCTTTCAGCAAACTTGCATGGAGGTGCCTTGGTTGCCAGTTACACCTTTGATAATGGTAACTCAGGTAAGCTAGTAACAAATTCTCTTCTCCACAGCTGATTTGATTTAGGAACATCAGCTGTACCAAAGCAAAATTTATAAAGATTCCTGCAAGGTTCTTCTAGTTTTTGAGCTGGGATGGGCTCATCCCAGAATTTGATAAGCCCCATCAAGATTCACTGCCTAATGTAGCTATTTGGGAGATGTTTATCCTGTATGTAAGCCTGCACTGTATATGTTACCATACAATTGCTCTCTTCATTCTGCAGTTACTGGCTCTTCAGAAGGCTATAGCAAATCTCCAGACGATGATGTCTTTATCCACCTGGCAAAAACCTATTCTTCCAACCATGCCAGCATGTACAAAGGGACTGGGTGTGACAATAGACAAACCTTTCCAGAAGGCATTACCAACGGGTACTCTTGGTACCAGCTGGAAGGTAAGAGTCTCAGTGATATTTTATTCAGCTGCTTTTGATACGATCTCACTTTCTTCTGCAATCTTTGATGATGAAAGGGCAGTGATTTTACCCAGAGGAGAGGGCTGATGAGGCAGGTAAGCCAACTCCTTTCACACAGATGCTCTTAGCAGGACCTGGGTATTTGCAGACTCTTCCAGCCAGCAGTTACGCAAGTGAATGAGACAGTCACTGTTGTTTGGCTGCTTCTGTGCCCTTGCTTAAGGCCTGCAACATCTGTATAGATTACACACGTATGCACACACTCCTTGGCACTAAGATCTTGTCTTTTCAGAAAGAAAAACAATCTTTTGTTCATATATCATCCTTCTTTAATGTTTGATCACTGAAATAAATGTTTTCATTACTGTTTATGTTTAGCCAAATAGAATATGGGTCCTGTGTACTGTGGCATTGCGTGTGGCTTTCAGCATCTGAATTCAAAGACATGAAAAACTCTTGAATGGCTTTGGCAAACCTATGAATTTATCTGCCATTTAGTTGGAAATGCTTGGATGAATTTGAGTTAAAAGACACACCCTTTCTCAGGCACAGTCATCATCATTCCCAAAATACCACTGTGCTTTAGAAAACAACACTGTATAACCAGTGTAAATCAGTTGGTTTTCCACAGGAGGCAGTAAATACAAGTGTGGCATTGAGGAATAATTTATCTGATCTACTTTTCTTACTGGTGTGATGCAAGGACCAACATTTTAACTTTCCTATTTGTCTTTTAGTTTGAACTTAGTGCTTCTTTGCAGCTGAACACTCTTTTATTTCACTTTTAAGGTGGGATGCAAGATTACAACTATGTCTGGGGACAATGTTTTGAAATTACATTGGAACTGTCATGCTGTAAATATCCTCCAGCAGAGCAGCTGGAAAAGTTCTGGAGAGACAACAAAGTTGCTCTGATAGAATATATAAAACAAGTACACCTAGGTGGGTATATGAATGGTGATGTGAGCTAAAGCTGAGGCCGGGTTAGTGGGAACTCTTCAACAGCCTGGGTCAGTGTCACAGCTCACAGGGGAGGAGCTCTGGGAACTTGGGAGGTTCTGAACTCACAAAGTGCTACAAGGCCAGGGATGAGTAAGAGAGAGAACTTGGAGAAGTAAGAAGGAGAACTTGGGCATGTCAGGTGAGGGAGGATTGTGCTACTCAGTGTTGCAAGGGACTTAAAATGTGCTGGGGCAGGAGCAAAGGACAGGCCCCAGAGGCTGTCTGACCATACAGCCCCCTCAGGGAGTCTGCTTTCCTAAGCAGCCTTGGGGCAGTCATTTATGTTAGAGGTCTGTGTATGTGTGTAAGTGTATGTGTGTGTGCTTGAGCACAAGTTTTTTGGGTCTTTTGCTGCTTAGATTTTGTATTTTTGAAAGGCATTTTAGGGGTGGCCTGACTTCACAGTAGGAAGAGAGCTGCTGCTTAATGAAGCAGTGCTGCTTTACAGTGAGTCGAAGGGTTTGCACAAATCTGTTGCTTATCTTGCATTTTGTTGCCCAAAATATCCGACTGCTGTTTTATCTCTGCTTAATGCCAGTGCTGCCTTAAAGATGGTGTGTGAGAATTAAGTACTTCATAAGCAGACATTGTTACTATTCTGCCTTTGGGAAGTACTAGACAAGAGACAAACTTACTTTAAATTATAAAAAAAGAAGTACAGTAGTGAAGATAGAAGCCCTTCAGTAAAATTCACATAAAATAAGTGTATATGATGCCTTCAGCAATGAGATTTAGAAGAGGAGATTATAATGCTGCCTTCTAACTTAAGATGTGGGTAAGCTATTAACAACAACCACCTGGGATTTTCTGGTTTAAATCCTTTTGAGTGAAACAGAAGTGACTAGTGATATTATTAGATGGGCTCAAATTCAGTGAAATAGCCTTTGAATGCACCCAGTAACAGAATAGTCTGACTTTCTCTGAGAAGGAGGCTCTCCACAGTTACAGGTCATGATCTCTCTCCCCTCTTTTTCGTAGGTGTCAAGGGTCAAGTTACTGATAAGAATGGGAATCCTATTCCCAATGCCATTGTGGAAGCTAAAGGAAGGCCTCATATCTGCCCCTACAGAACAAATGAACAAGGGGAGTACTTTCTTCTTCTTTTGCCTGGGACATATGTAATCAATGTAAGTGTATGGCCTTACTAAATTACTGTTTCTAATTGCCTTGAGTTCCTGAGCACGGTGGGAAAGCATCTTAGACATGGGTGAGCCAAACTGCTCAAGTCATATATAGGACCTGTAAAGACTCTTCAGCAGATTTAGAAGGACAGAATATCTTTAAATGTGAGTCAGCAGAAAGGAAATTTTTTGATACCATAACATCTCAAATCCTCAATGTCCAAAGATAAGCATTTACCTGACCTCGAAGAGGGGAGCAGCTGGGATGAGTACTTGGAACACAGTGACAAGAGCTTGAGGTGTTTGAAACAAACGACAGAGCTCTCACAGGGTGAGGAGGTGGAGCCTGGGATCCTCACCACTGGTGACAGTTATTCCCTTGTGTCAGAATGGATTCTCTGCATAAGTATTAGGGACCATCCATGCAGTGTAGGCTGTGCCTGCTGCCAGCCAAGGGCTTATGCTTAATCATCACCCAAGGTTCCCCCCTCTTTTGTACAGCAAGTCTTGTTGCTATAATGTGAAAACTAGTTTTTTCTCATCCCATGTTCTCAAATGTGTATTTAGAATGTTTTTTCATGTCCATTTAAAGTGTAAACAAGCACATTAGATGCTTGCTGCTTAACAGCTGAACTCTGTTTCAAACCAAGTAAGAACACTTTTGTATTTGCTCCTAGGCCACTGTACCAGGATTTGAGTCGATGCTGAAGACAGTGGAAATATCTGACAACACTGGTAACTTCAGTGCTTTGAAACAGGACTTCTCTTTCCCAGGGGTCTCTATCAGACCAAGAATTGCTTCATGTCCTAAAACTCCCCTCTACCAAGAGCTCACCCGGGCTTCAGCTGCAGTAAAACCAACCCTACATGTCTTGGTTTTAATGACTGCTATGCTTGTAATTTTCAAATAAAGTCAGGAATGGCACACCATGGCAAGGCAAAATGTTCCTGCACAAATGTGGCTTTTCAGACAAGGAGTTATGTATGCAAAAAAATGTTTTTATAAATGAAATTCTCAGAATCACAATCACATTCCCTGTATTTTGTAAAATACAGAATTGACAATCGGATGTTTTACTTTCATTATGACTACTGTATTTTTAATTGTAATAGACTATGGCATTTTTCTACATGAAAATTTTACTCTGAAGAAATTTTGTACAACCTATGGAGCTAACTGTAGAATTTCAATGCAGAAAGTACAAATACATTCTGAAGACTTTGCCTGAATTAAAAAAAGTTGAGGATTATACTGCAAATGTTTCATGCAAGCTCAGGTCCCTCACTGAACCAACAGCTAAGGTGACACATGACTGTGTGGCAGATGAATTGTATTTTCCCGTAATAAAGCCACTGCTATAAATGAGGAATGGCATTTTAAAATATGTTCTTTCTTACCTGGACAGATGAAACTACTTAGGGCTCAAAAGACCAGCAACACAGACACAGTTTAAGACAAGATGGAAATGAAGTGTAGGTACATGCTGAAGGGCCCACACTGTTGGAAGCTGGATGATAATCTGCACCATCAGGGAAAAGGGGGGAACCTGCATCTCTGAAAACACTGTTCTGCTATGGCAGAGCTGCTGAAAACAATGTGGAAACAGTCACTGACAGCTTTATACCTTGTCCACTTTTAACTCAATTTGGTGTGGAACAGAACCATAGACAACTCTTGGAATAGTTTTAGCAATGGCTTTATACTGTCCAAGTAGCTTCAAAGCCCTGCTACTACACTGTTGGGACGGTCTAACACATACGCCAGGAGCTGGCAGGCATACTCAGCAAGGCACAAACCAGAGGCTGGTTTCAGTACTCTCCTGGCTGGGCTGTACAGATTCCTTTTGCCTGGCCAGTTGCAAGTCATCCCCAGGGCCCTTTGAAGCTGTCCAATAAACAGAAAATTTATCAAGAAAAGCCAGTTAGTAACATCTTCTCTGTTTAAAACTTTATCTGCCAGTAATTTTCTCAAGCAATTTCAAAAGTAATCTCTTCTGGGTTATCTTGCAAACATCAATCTTTTCCTGTATACAGTAAATAAAAAATGCAGGAATGCAGTTAATCCTTTAATGCCTTTTGAATTTTTTCCTGAGGCACTGCTGTCCATCACACCAAGCCCCACCAGCTGGGCTGTGGAGCTTGGGCCTCAGCCACTTGTCTGCCAGCTGGCTACATTCAGTGTGTGAAACACTTCAGAACTTGAAATAGCAATGCTGAGTGGGAATGAGGGCTGTGTGCGCAAGATACTCTTTTTCAAATGTCTTCATCATACCCATTTGAATTTTCTACCTTATCTCACCCTCTGATCTGTTGTGGGCTGTTTACCAGACAAAGAAATAATTAATTATCTCCTAAATCCTTCCACTGATACTTGGTTCTGATTCTGTCACTTAGAGTGGAAAGAACTTGAGCTTCCATGAATTTCAAATCCTCCAAACCCAAGAAATCTCAGAGAAGTCAGCAATCCATCAGATGAGTGAGGGCAGAAAGAGTCTGTGTGCTGGCTTACAGGAACAAGAATCTGTATGAAAACCAAGTACCAGAACTTCTAACAATCAAGTCATTGACATGAAAAAAAAAAGAGCACCAAGGAGTATATAAAGAAATCTTTATTTAAAGCTTTTAAGTGAAACACAGTATTCAGCTTCCTTAGAAAAGGAAAAACCGAAACCCAAAAGATAAATGCAACACACATGAAAGTTCTCATAAATGGATCTATACACTCTGCAGTTGGAGTGGATGCTTGTATTTTAATGGTTACTGACTGTGGTTGTATGTGAACTTAGTTAGCCAGAAGGTGCACAACATGACAAGCTCTTGAAAGCGTGTTCATCTAGGAGTGGCAAAATTGCATAGTTATTTCAATTCACTATGAACTACTCTGTTTAATAGTCATTCCAGCTATGTGTAGTCAGACAACAAAGATTCTGGTTTCAGAAAAACTATTGATATTTTAGATGTTAAGTAATCATCATGTAGGCAGCCAATAATTTGGCTCAAGACTAAGAACTGTCCTTTAAAATCAGGCTGTTAAGCTAAAGCAACATTTACTCAAAGGAGCAGACATCTTTTTAATTATCATCAAATTTTACATGTAGAATATAGCTACAGATACACTAGAGAGGTGTTCACTTGAAGCTTTCAGTGCATCTGTGCTAAATTAAAGTTAGAAGCAACAATTTTTCATGTTCACCAAGTGCAATCCATTGTTAAAAGATACCGCAAGCTGGGGTTTTGTTCTGCTTGTGCAACCTTTAAACAAGTTAACTCAAGCCATTGACTCAATGCCATGGAGGGCTGGAAAAGCCCCCTTAGCTGGGCAGGTAATGCCTCAGAACAGAAAGACCCCTCCCAGCCAGAGAGCTGATGGTCTAGCAAAGGGCATGCAGAAGAACACAAGTGCCATAGTATGGAATGGGCTTGAGCAAGGACAGAGGTGACCCTGCAGCCCCTCCAAGCTGCACCCACTTGCTGGCCCCATGAGCAGCTGACAGAGCTCAGCGCAAGGACAAACACTGCCTGCCCCAAGTCCCACACACTTGTCCAATGCCCCTTCCCACAGGGAAGCACTGCAACAGCCCCTTTTCAGGCCAAGTGCTGCACAACAAAGAGCCGTATCTTCCTGGGACAAGGGATAACTACTGCCCCACCATGCATGCGGCAAGTTAACATGCTGGATAAATTACCCGCTTTAAAATTATAAACTCCAAACTTTGGCCCTAACAAAACAGCAGCTTTAGATTAAGATGGCACAGAACAGTTCTTTACACCCTATATTCATCCTATTTATTAATTTCATTCAGTTTCATTAGGTTTCTAATAATTTTCTAATCTCATTTGTAAGATAGTTTTTTGAAACAATTATTCTTGTTGACACTTTCTGTAAGAATAAGGAATTGTTTTTCCCTTGTATCAGTCATTAAAGGGAAAAAAATCTGCCTGAAGTCTTGTATGTGGCTTCATTCCCACAGAGACAGACACTACGGAGACAGTGACATTGGAACAACTGACAGCAAACAAAACTCAGTGACAAACATCGTTACCACACTGTAAGAAAAGATGGAACACTTCTCATCTATTATTAACATTCTGAAGCACTTTACCCTTTCTCAATCAGTCTGTTAACAGGAGTGGCACAGGTTTCTGCCAGTGTGCTCCTCAGGAACACTGAAACAAGGCTGGAGGGGTGCTGCTCAACAAAAAGCACGACCTTTGCAGTGGGAATATTCAATATAAACACCCACCCAGCCACTTCTGTTTCAGCCGTTTCTGCCTCAAGTACTTTGCTTTGCACTTCACTTCCTTGGGTCAAGAGCTACTAAGAAATAGGTACATGGTTAACGAGTTGTATTTAGTAGGTTTATGGTAGTTTATAAAAAAGAATAAATGAGAGTTCTTGCACCATTTGTATATACTATTGCCTACCTGATGTGCAAGAAGGAGGCGAAGGCAATTAATAAAAATTGTGTAATTGCATCCTGTCAGCATCTGGCCTTCCTGGAACCTTCCTGGTCACATGTCCAAAAGCAAAAGCCATTACCACCCATTGCAAATTAACCTTGAAACCTCTCATCACCATCCAGCATCTTCCAGGCCATCACACCCCCCATGTCACCAGCATCCAGAAGCAGTCAGCTGTACTCAGGGATGCAAAACATTCCAAAGGAAAACAAACACCACCAAAATATTTTCACTAATGTTGCACCAGCTCCATCTCTAATAAATGTTGTTCAGGTTCAACACAGAAGTTGTTTCAAGGGAAGGAAAAAAGGAAACAAAGCCATAAGTCTTCCTGTGCTCTTCTTAATCTGAGTATTTATCTCAAATATTTATCTGTATTTTAATGCTACATTTCTTAAATATTTTTCTTGTGACTGTGATTTACTAAGTAAGCATTGTTATATGACTACACACATACCAGTAGACTAATTCAATAAATTAGAGCTCAAAACATTAACTGTGAGCACAATATTTACAAACAGCAATAAATTAAAGATTCAAATGTGTGCGATATTAAATAAGGACCTCAAGCACCTCACCCAGTCAGAACAACCGTCAACTTTTGTACCAAAATTTTACTGACTTTGTGCCTCTGCCCAAGGCCAGAACCATGTTTAGAGGCCAAAATGAACAGCATGGCTGGGCTGGGCAATGGGATGGAGGCAGAGCCAAAGGTCCCAGCATGGGGTCATGGCCACAGCACTGGAGTCATCGTGTCACTCACACAGCTCTGGGACCCCAGGCACACCCTCGCCTGCCACTGCCCCCAGCAGGAACCAGAACATCAATACTCATCACACCCTGACTCATAAGGCATGTGCCCAAACCAAACAAACTCTGAAGTTGTACCAGACATCGTTAATAACATTAAGCCAGAAATCTAACTTGAAACTGAAGATTTGACACAGTAATTTGCAGATGCAGAAATCAAATTCCCCATTTCCTCAGCATCGTATGGAGTGAAGGGTATTTCCAGGTCTATTCTCGACAACAGAAGACATGAGGGAAGTAAAATTTTAAACAATAAAAAAGGAAAATTCATCATGCTCTATGCTCTCTGTTTATCTTTTGCCAAAACAGAAAGTATTACTGGGAAACTGCTTTAGAAGAATAACCCAAATGTGAGTGATTGTGAACCACAAGGATCACCACTCTGGTCATACATGCCTTTCTGAGAGATGAAGTATTTTTTTAAGTATGGAGATCACTTAAGGGGATTGATTGGAAGAAAATAATGAGATGGTACAATCTGTCCCAGGAGCAACTGGGTTAAGGGCAGCTGCTCCCCCAGTGTGGCATTACAGAGTCATGGTGACTGCAGAGAAGGGATCACACTGAAAAAGTTTAAGACATAGGACACAATGTAATGGACAAAGGTTTTTGTAGGTGAAGCTTTTGAAGTACAGGCACCATGTTATTGATGCTTCTGCATATACATGTCTGCAGTTCTCACAGCTACAGATCCCAGATCACACCACAACCATTGTCAAGAACTCACGTGCAGGTGCAATGAAGAGACTCTGCAAGCAAGTTTATAAAATCAAAAATGAAGAAAAATTAATCAAAGTAAGGTAGGTAGCCCTCTATGAGCATCCTGACTTAAAAAAATTAAGTATCTGCCCAAAGGCCTTTTCTGTCTCAGGCTGAAAGATTATTAAAATCCCATAAAACCCATGAAGAGTTTCTGCTACCAAAAAGCTTCTAAGAACTACCTGCTACCTGCTGTTGCTTTACAAATTGCGGGGGGGAGCAAGAATTTTAAGAAATGTAAGTAACTGGGATTTATATTTTGTTTAGTTAAAATTTCAGATGCCCCAGTATCTTTCAGTGGTATCAAAAAAAAAAAAATAGCTCAAATGTACAAACAAAACGTGACTGATCTCCATAACTCAGTCTTTACCTGTATTTCTTTGCAGGCAAATCACGACCAAGGATTTACCAAGCCTCTCATGTACATCTTTATGTCCTTTTCCTAGTTGCAGCCCTGGAGGTAATGATAGCAGCCGAAGTCTTTGTGCCAGAATACAGGCATCAGCAATTTTATACCAGTGGTGTTAAGGAAAGCTGTTGAACCTTGGCCTGCAGGATGGTAACGTAACACAATTTCTGCATTTAGGCTACATCTCCACTCTTGGCACCACCCTGACTGCTTGTGTGCCATTCCCTATAGGGCAGCTGATTAGCAAATACCTGTAAAAATAAAAGGTGCTAAAATTGTACAACTCCTCTTGTAATCTAGTTTTCCAAATGAATAGGTATCACTCACTGGTACAGAAATTCTCCATCTGCAAACAGCCCAGTGATCTTTACTGTATCCTACCAGAAGATACCGGACCTTACAGGCTGATACCCTGAATGCCTCACAGAACTGAGTCAGCCAGCACACCCCTTGAGAACAGAACTGTCAAACTGCAAAGTCTTTAACAAAGTACAGCAAAGAGACAAGAGCTAAAAGCAGTAAAGGATGGGTCCAGTGAGACCAACTGTGTTCATTAAACGCTCTGCAATAGATTTTCAAAATTCTTGTGATACAAGTAAGAACAGTCTGAGTTCGAAAGACTACTGAATTCAAAGAATGTCTACGTGAACTAGAACTGCACAGCTTATTTGTTCCTGCAGATGAAGGTGGACTTCTTTTCTTACCATTTTTATTCAGCAGAACAGTCACTAGAAGTCAAAAACAAATGCAGAAAACGATTGTCCCCTAATATTGCCTGATGTGACAATACACAGCATCTCCTTCACTTATCTTACCTGTTCAAGTCTTCTTTCGTGCTGCTAAATTAGTAATAACAATCATACTCAGGATAGTATAGACCTTCAAATGCACAAATCATTTAAAATGTCAGTTTCTCAAGACGTTTAAGAGAGAGCTGTATGACTGAACTTGGATCAATGACTTCTTGGGGGGACACATAGCCTTGAACTTTACAATGCACACTATAAAAATACAAGACAAACAACACCCTTTTCTGTTTCCACAGCCTTAAATTATTTTCTATCACATTTTTCCCCACTTCATGGTAAGTTCTCCCCCATAATTTAGTTACTTGGAGGAATTTAAGACAAGATTCTATTTATTTATTTTATTGACTTTTTCAGAGGGGTCTGATTTAGCCTGGTGTCTTTACCAGGCAACAAATACTAGAACATGTAGAATTTGTTACCTTCTTAAGAGGAGGAACTCACATGAATGAACATTTAATATGTCTCTCCTCTCATAATCACTGAATTTGGGTTTTTAACGTGTGTATTTAATCCAGTAAAAAAAGTCACTTGCATGGAGCATTAAACACCTGGAGAGGCACGGGATTTACAGGACTTGATTATTTCTGCTGGCAGGGATTTAAAATCTCCAAGTTGATTTACGACTACTGGGCTAACCTCTTAACAACTCCAGTGCATTTATGTCAGCAATTATTTTTCATACCGAACATAAAGAGACACAAAATATTAATTTTCCAATAAGCATACAAAAATAGTTTCTTTTGTGGCTTTCCAGTCAACATCCACCTAACTAAAATAAGTTAGTACAATCATTTGTATGGGCTGCCTGCACACCGGACAGGGTTTGTTCCTCTTCTTCAGCTTTTTTGCGCATGTAAAACATGACATGAGGTGTCCCGTTTTGCCATGTACTATGCAGCCGTTTTTAGGTCTGCTCTGACAAATGACACAGGGCTCTATGCTGGTAACAGGCAGACTGGATTCCATGCTTTCCTCTTTGTCTTGCATTTCTCTCTTCTCAGGTTCCTTATAGTCCTCCTGACTGCTACAGAACATGCTGCTTGATGTTGATGGCTGGGAATAATCTTCACTCTCCTGAGACTCGGAAATCTGTACTCCTTTATCCTCATTCTCATCCACAGCTGGTTCTTTATCTTCAGTCATTTTTGTTTTCTTGCAGTCAGGAACATCAAAACCTTCTTCAGACTCTGCAGGGAAGGAACCTTCTGATTTGCTCTTTTCCAGTTTCTCACTCTTTTCATCTGGAAGCCAATCCTCACGTAGGGCCCAGCATCTGTGGCAATGCCGTGGAAGCGGAGGATTCATTTCGCTACATTCGGGACACTTCCAATAATCCTTCAGTGAATTAAAGGTTGGAACAGCTTAAGCTACTTGGAACACTTACAACAAGTACTCAGAGATTGTAAACAATTTACTGCTGCCAAAATAATAATTATGTTGAGCTACTGATTTGCTCCTAATTTTCAAATTCCATTCAGTGTTTGGTCCCATTTTACAGTTCTAGATTAAAACAGTTCTTATTTTAAAACAACTTGGATTTTCTTTTTTGCAGTAGGTTTGTGAATAGAACAGTAACAATTATTATTTCTTATGAAAAACTGCAGAAGCCAGACCACAACAATCTTAAGAGAACCTCACAAAAAACTTCTGATAAAATGGTCATCATTGCCCTTTTCGACAACGGACTTCTGAGTGGGAACTCTTCAAGACTGAAGGAACCTCTCACCAGCTGGATGTTAAGCTGCTGGTGTGCAAAACGGCCGAGTGAGGGCACTCTGACACAGCAGTGTAAGGGAAAACATCGGCCAACAAAAAAAAACAAGGGGAAAAAGAAGTCCTACACCACCATCTCAGAGGTTATTCCATACACTACACTCAAAATAAGCCACTACCTCGTTAGAAATATATTTAATTTTTAAGGAAAAAGACACTTCTTATAACTAAATGAAGGCCTAGGGGAATCAAAACAAAAACAACTCCCAAAACTTATTTAGGAAAGTCCTGAATAACATCAGTAACCCAGAAAGCTTAAAAGACCTATTTTAAATCCTAAAAATAAGGTACAAGCCTCTTTTTGACACACATAAGCACTGCTATGTCTTCAGAAGGTGGCCAGCCCTGTCTTTCACTAACAGAGTAGTCCTACAAATTATCAAGGGACTGGAACATTCCAGACAGTTCTGGACAAGTTTTATTTAAGGTTCCAACTGTAAAAACCAAATATAAGTAACACTGCCTTTTAATTGTAGTGTGTGCTTTTTTTACATACATCTATACTTTGCCTCAAGACTCTAAATTTCTTCCCAGACTTTAAGAGTGGTCTCACAGAATTTAGAAAAAGCCTCTTTTAATTTTACAGTACTGTTCTGAAAAAAGGTTCACCATCACATCCGTATGTTACAGATACCTGCATTCAGGATGGACAGCAAAACTAGGTATTCTGATTTATAGAAGTTTTTAAACGTATATGAATAAGATTTTTATTTTTTCATTTTGTGCAGAAAGTCAGATTTAAGGTTCAAATAATTTTCTTCCATTAAGTGAAACTGTAATTTAGTGCAGGGTTGTTTTTTTTTAATGGATTAGAAGTTTACTATTTATATTAAAAAAATAATGAAGGTTCTTTGTCACATGATCAATAATTAAAATATTGTATTGCAACCTTCAAGCACAGAAGAGTAAGTTGATTTAATTCTTAAAAAAAATCACTGATAGCAATAGAATTCATTTATCTTTCTTGGTCTACTCTGTCAGATCACCCAATTTACAATGCTTCACTTGGTAAGTTTTTACTCACAGCTAGAGAAATCTCTGGATCTTCATCAAATGAGTCAGCATCACTATCTTCATCCTGGTAAATAGTCAGCTGATAAACCTGGTTTAAATGAAAAGAAATTTGATGTAACTGTTTTCTGGCATTCAATTAAAACCTCGAAATATTTTTAACCTGATACATTTTCAGACAGGTAGCTACTGGAGAGTCTCCAGTGATGGGCCACTAAGATCATTAACAGATTAGAGGAGCCTGGAGAAGGCTCAGGACAGGGGATGTATAAAAATCAGTATGTACAAATACCTGAAAGGAAAGTACAAAGAAGAGGAGACAGCCTCTTTTCAGTGGGGACAGGACAAGAGGCAACCGGCACAAATTAAAACACAGGAGATTCCCTCTGAATGTCAGCAGACACTTTTCATTGTGTGTGTGATTAAGCACTGGCACAGGTTGCCCTGAGCATCTATGAAGCCTTGGAGATACTCAAAAGACATCTGGACATGGACCTGAGCAATCAGCTCTGCCTGAGCCAGGGCAGGTAAATAAGATGACCTCCAGGGGCCTCTTTCAACCTGAGTCATTCTGCAATTGTCAAAACTACTGTTGGGAGCAGAGGCAAACCTCAATCCTTTCTTCCTCCAAATTACTGTCTTATCTCAGGGTGCAGCTCTGCAGCACTCCACTACAACTCGATGTACATCAGTACAGTCAGTCCTATTCAGCCTCTCAAGTACCACAAACCCCTGGTGAATTCTGCCTCAGATTTCCCAACCTGAGCTGATTAATCTCTCCACAGCAACAAAAAACCCAGAAAAAAAAAATCTGTGTAAATTCTCACTTCATCCCTGACATTCCAAATAGCCAGATCTCTTGAAAATTATGGAAATCACAATTTTACTGTCTTCTTGCCTACTAATGAAAATGTCTAAAAACTCTGGTTCAGCATCTCTGTGAAACGTTTATATTCATAGAGGCAAATGACTCAGAACTATCCCTTTACAAAGAGTTATTAGGTAAGTTTTCATTCAATATTGAGTGATGTCAAAGCTAACTCATACTTCTGTAATTAAAAATGCAGAAAGACTCAAGTATGCATGCTGCCATTGATTCCAATAGCTGGTGAGTGAGGTGAAACTCACAGAATTTCCTATACAGC
>VYZS01084700.1:23612-41360 GCA_013400695.1 Neodrepanis coruscans | reverse complement strand
TGTGTGTCTTTAAATTCTCTATTCTCATCAACCCTGTTAATCTTTAATTTGAGACTGTGGCTAAAATTATATAATTAAAATAATAAAATAGTTATAAAACAGGAAGACTGAAGGTATGGTATTAGTTCTGTCAATTCAGAATACAATATGTGACTGGGAATACTGTTAGTTTAGCTCTTCATGACTTACTCTAATCACAGATAATTTGCCTTGGTTTTATCAAGGCTGTACCAGCACTATCAACCAATTCTGAATTATGGAACACCTGTGACTGCTTTTCTTAGCACTGCATTCTAAGAAATACTTACTTAAAAAAACAAAATATATCTGACAGTTTTTCAACACTGTGCCGAGCAGTAAAGATCTTGGTTTTTAAACAATATTCAAAGTTAATACTTAAAAAAATTCACTTCAATGTCATCAGTAGATCTATGAAAAGACCCATCCCACCCACACACTAACTTTTCTTTTAGCCTCTTTTCTTTCCTCAGACACTGAAGGCACTCCTGTTTTTAATTAAAATCATGACATTTTCAGATGCATTTGCACTTGTGGCAAATTTGTACCACAAAAATATTTTATGTTTATATTTGACTTACTGGAATGGAAAGAGAATCTGTAGAATCACTGCTATTGCTTCTTTCACGGCACAGCCCACTGACTACACACCACGAGAGACTTTCATCAAACGTCAACGAAATGCTGTCTGACTTGTGTCGCTTTCTTCTGTCACTATGCAGATCATCTGAAGAATTTTCTTCTGGGCATATTCAAGAATTTTTATTACTCCAAAAACATCTACGCCATGTGCAGTTTTCAATATTCTTAACAGAAGCATAAAATATAACTTCTTTATAAATAAGTCTAATCAAATAATTCACTATTATTTTGGGGGGAAAAACAGGCACCAAAACTTACTTAAAAAGACATAACACTGATACACATGTGAAGTGTAAAACATTCCTGAAACCAGTATTCCAGGGGTTGGCTCTCCCCACTTGTCCCACCAGTAGAGCTTGCGAATGGCAGTCTCCACATGCATAATTGTAAGTTTGGAAGAATTTATACTCCACACATGACATGTTATGGTCCTCCTAATTTTAAGAAATACAATTAGGATCTTAATTGTCCTCGCTCCCTCTACCGTCAGTAGACAGAAAAGCACTTTCAGAGAGCTTCTGAGTCCTTTCCAGAACTTGTAGGGAGTCAGAGCAAGCAGGTCACATGCATACAAAAGTATAAGCAAGGTAAATTCAGGTTCAAGTTTCAGACACCTCAACAAACTTATTAGTGAATAGTTGCAGTATATGTAATTGTATTTACTCGACCAGATTTTTGCAGCAAACTCTTATAACTTTCACCACACACTAGCAAAAAAATCTTCAAGACATCCTATGTAAAAATGGAACTCTGAAAGCATTGCTTTAAGCTGTGCTTATTAAGTATGCTCGGTATGAAGGCAAAAAGACAATGCTTTTTAAATACATCATGTTTTGAAACAACCACTAGCAGCAGCATAAGGAGTAGGGGTACAGCATTTTAGGGGTAGGCAAATCGAAATTCAGCTCCACTGACTTTTAGAGTGTTTGGTAAGAAACAATTTTATTAAAAAAGGTTTTGTAAGGTCAGTATGTAAGTCCAGTGGAGTGAAAACTTCCCAAGATGCCCAAAAACTTGGTTCAACAGACCTCAGTAAGAGCCTGCTGACCCACCACAAGTGCCTTTTGCACCCCCCCCATAGCCCAGCCTCTCCCTTGCCTTGAAAAAACACACTGTGACAATCCATGAGTCTTCAAGTCTTGAATCTTTCATTGTAAAAAAAAAAGAGAACAAAACACTTGTACATACTTTGAGACTTCTCTTACTTTCCCTTGGTGCTTCTTGGCTCAGCCCTCTCTTTTCTTTTTTCTGCCCTGAGAGCCCCACCAAATTTGGTGCACCCAGGCCCAAGGGCTGGTCCTGTCCATCGTTGTCCTCATTTAGTTGTCAAGGCTCCATGCCGTACTGATACTGTATCACCACAAGGTTTCTATACACTATACAAGTGGCTCCAAAGGAGCCACTACCATCCCAATTTAACAAGAATAGTGGTTTAAAAGGAAGATTTCCTATAAATTGGAAAAAAAGTGTATATAAAAACACTATATTAAAAGAAGTTTTAAGGTTGTAACAAACTAATAAATGGATGCAAAGACAAGAGTTAATAATCAAACCTACAATAAGTAAGCACAACACAGGACCTTTTGTGTTCTGGGTCATGCCTAAATATTACAGGTTGTGATGTTTAACCGAGACTTCCCATCCTTTCATCAGTTTTAGTTACAACATTAAAACGTTCCTTTAATTTAGTGCAAACCGCCCAGAAACACAGCACAGTTTTCGGACTGACTAACGTAGCAGTGACCTACAAGGAACACAAAAAATACTACTCAAAAGCTGAGGAACTTAAAAATGTTCCCAAGCAACTGAGGAAAAGCAAGTTCTATGCAGCCACAGAAGGTTATCACTGCCCAGATAATTACAGCCCCCCCAGTCATGAGGCAAGGCAAGTAAGTGATGGAACAAACTGATGTAAGAAATTCCATATTGTATTTAAGTACAAGTGTAGAGAACACTCCCACTGAGAAAGTTATTCAGGTTTATGCTGACCTGCTTGTTACTGCTAATTATCAGATGAAACATTTCATATTTTGAAAATGTATTTGCCAGTGATTTTTTAATAACCACAGTAAAAACAAAGAGGAGGCATATATGATGCTTAAGTCACCAGATGTTTTAGTGAGTTCTTAATGAATGGTCAGGTACCTAAACATATCCAAAATCATCCCATATTACTACCACTTTTGAAACCTGTCACCAACTGAAATCCAATGAATACGTTTTGTTTGTTTTCTAAAACCAGTTAAATTTTGTGGCTGTCTACAGAGGGAATTGAAATGAATTTGACTATATCGCTATTACTAACAGAAATGTTCTCATCATGAAAGTAACAGAACTGATAGTCCTGCTGATATGAACAAGTTTAAGAGATCTGTGAAGCAAGTTATTCCACCATCTTACAGTTCTAGAGATCCAAACTGACACACGAGCAACACAAGGAAATTGTGTTTTTCTTTCAGACAGAACATTTTGCTTTAGATAAGCAGAGAACAGTATTTGTCAACATCTTTCAAGTCATCAAGGCAAAAGAATGTACTTTTTCCCTTAAGTGGCCATGCTACTGAAAGCTCTGCATCATAAATCTGCACATACCAGATTCACTGTGTGTCCTCCTTGAGGATGTAGTTGGTCGGGCAGTCACGTTTGATGAAGTCTGCTTCTCTTCTAACCCTTGCACAGGCTCCTGATTAACACAAACACTGAGTAAGCCCGAGCATGAATATGAGGTAAAAGACTAGAATCAACTAATCACATCTAAATTATTGACACTACCATGCAAAACTAAATAGAATTTACAACTCAGAACATTTATTAAAATAAAATGAAAGTACCACCTTAAGAACATTTTCTTCAAGCTGAGATCTGACATCATCATCAGGTGTGTCACCAAGAGCAGAGTCTGAAATTAAAACCAAAACAAAACCCATAACAAAACTTAACAGAAAAGGCTTGTGTCAGGCTCAAAAAGTAAATTCTACATAGAACTTAAAATCATTTCAGAACAAACCACACTGCTTCTTCACTTTTCAGGTGTGTGCAGCACCTTTACTGTAACATTACTCAAGTGGGAATGTGAGGATCAAGAAGAAATATCAACTGCAAAGCAGCTCAGAATTTTATTATATAAATGCCTTCAAATGAAGGCCGTGCATGGAGCTGTGATTCTGCAGATATGAAAGAATATAGGCAGGGAATCAATCCACTTCTTCCTCTTCACAGCGCTTTTTACTAGCTATCACCTTACATGAATACTGAATTAAAAGGACATTAAGTGAAAGAAAAATTAGCTACTGTTGCTGATATACAATTACTACCAGACAGACCCTGAATTAATAATCTTTAAAAAAAAATAAATTTGAGAGATAAAATTTTAGTTTGCTAGCATAACAATAGGGATAATAAAGAGAGCATGTTTCCCATCTTGAACTTGCCTTTACAAAGAATCAGAAACAAAGGGTGTCCCAATAAGGTTTTGGAAGCCATTTACAAAACAGCTTCCATCATTTAACTTCTGGTTCACACCCTGTTTTAGGCAAAAATTACAGCAATACCGAGCATTTTAATATTGCAGGACATATGACTGTACATAACAATTCTCCATGCAAGGAGTGGCTATCCACAAAGTTATGACAAAGCTACTCTTTTTTATAGTATACGGATCTTTTAAAACAGGACTCAAGCATAGCCGAGAATGATCAGTTCTAAATGTAGTCCACATTCAGTTTTGAAAATTCCAACAGATCTTTAACACACACACATATTAAAACAAAAAAAAAAAAAGAAAAAAGCATTTTCCCTGACTCTATTCCTGGCACAAGTTTGAGAAGCTAATTTTTCATATTGTTGAGGTATTTATCTGTAAAAAATACAACAAAATGACTAAGTCTTCAATTTAATCCTCTTCTTCTTCAGCTCTTATTGCATTTTTTCTGGTTCCAGTCAACAAAATTACCCAAATGCTGTTTAGAATTTTTTTTTCTCTCCCAGAAGAAACAGTGTTTGCTTTGATTCACTGTCTATGGCTGCTCTGGACAGTAGTGGGTAAAGTCAAATACCTAATAATGGAGAGATTGCTGTTATTTGATGTCACCAGCAAGATGCATCATTAGGTTATACCTTCCCTACTTCTGTTTCACAAAACAAAATGTCCTCCTGAACCAGCTTACCTTGTTGGTTGACAGCGACCAGATTTCTGGAAATCATTGAATATAGTCTCCTTAAGTGGGAATAAAGAAAGCGATGTTGCAAGTTAGCTACATACAATCATAAAACAGAGCTTATACCATCTCTGGAGATGCAAAGAGTTTAGAAAGGCCATACGCATTATGTTCTTCATTATTTCCCAACCAGACTCTCAGAAAAGAATCCCATTTTACCTGTGTTCTTTTACTGAAAAGCTTGTTACTCCAAATAAATCCCCCAGGAGATCATTTGCACAGTGTACAATATGCTGCTGTTTTTCATCATATAATTGTTTAGACATAATATATTGTCCAAGATAGAATATTACCTATAAAATAAATGAAATACAGACAATAAATACCCAAGTTGTTGTTTCAAATAAAAGAAAGAAAGCACATTAAATACATTGAAATTTGCTCTTCAAACTCTGAATTCTTGAAACTCCCTTTGAGCTGACAGATTTTCATCTATCATTCCCTAAGAATGTTGTTATTCTACTGACCACCAGAAAGTTGTGTTCAGATTTTTGAGAAATTCACTAAACACCCAGTTACAAGTCAGCAGGAGAATAAACACATTATTTTGTCTCAGTAATTTCTAGATAAGATATGAACTACACTGCCTCCCTCCCAACAAAACAACCTATCTGCACTCACTGTAGTCTACCTCTAGTGATTAAAAGTTCTCACCTCCTTCATAGTAAAAGTGTCCTTTTCTGCACCAGCTAACTTTAATAACTTCAACAACAGTGGCTTTGGCTTAACCTGTGTGGAGAAGCAGAAAAACGGTATGCACCAATTATTCACAAAAAAACCATTATTTATACAAGTTGCCTTCCTTCTTCTCTATTAATCTGATATGCAAACACACAACTACATTAAAATCCACATACAAGTTTTTCACTTTCCAAAGTTAAAGCTGAAAAGCAAATAACATGAACAAAATCATACTAAACTGCTCATACACTGTACATCTTCACTCAAACCCGTCTTTCATTGTCTGCTAGTTCCAGCTAGGACAGTTAATTTTCTTCCTAGTAGCTGGTACAGAGCTGTACTTTTTGATTTAGCAGGAGAATAACGTTGTCACACACTGATGTTTTTGTTGTTGCCGAGTAGCTGTGCTAAATCAGGGACTTTTCAGTGTCCCGTGCCCTGCCAGTGAGGAGGTGCACAGGAAGCTGGAAGGGAACATGGCCAGGACAGCTGGCCCAAACTGGCTGAAGGGACATTCCATCCCACAGAATGTCATGCCCAGGGTATAAACTGGACCGGTGGGGAATCGCTCAGCAGGTGGTGAGCAATTGGATTGTGCTTCACTTGTTTTTCTTGGATTTTACTACTCTCTCCTTTATTATCATACTTTATTTTAGTTATTAAACTGTTCTTATCTCAACCCACAGGTTTTACCTTTTTTTTCCGATTCTGTCCCCCATCCCACCACAGGGGGGGGTGTGGGGAGCCAGCAGCTCCATGCTACTCAGTGGCTGGCTGCAGTTAAACCTCANATTTGATGTCACCAGCAAGATGCATCATTAGGTTATACCTTCCCTACTTCTGTTTCACAAAACAAAATGTCCTCCTGAACCAGCTTACCTTGTTGGTTGACAGCGACCAGATTTCTGGAAATCATTGAATATAGTCTCCTTAAGTGGGAATAAAGAAAGCGATGTTGCAAGTTAGCTACATACAATCATAAAACAGAGCTTATACCATCTCTGGAGATGCAAAGAGTTTAGAAAGGCCATACGCATTATGTTCTTCATTATTTCCCAACCAGACTCTCAGAAAAGAATCCCATTTTACCTGTGTTCTTTTACTGAAAAGCTTGTTACTCCAAATAAATCCCCCAGGAGATCATTTGCACAGTGTACAATATGCTGCTGTTTTTCATCATATAATTGTTTAGACATAATATATTGTCCAAGATAGAATATTACCTATAAAATAAATGAAATACAGACAATAAATACCCAAGTTGTTGTTTCAAATAAAAGAAAGAAAGCACATTAAATACATTGAAATTTGCTCTTCAAACTCTGAATTCTTGAAACTCCCTTTGAGCTGACAGATTTTCATCTATCATTCCCTAAGAATGTTGTTATTCTACTGACCACCAGAAAGTTGTGTTCAGATTTTTGAGAAATTCACTAAACACCCAGTTACAAGTCAGCAGGAGAATAAACACATTATTTTGTCTCAGTAATTTCTAGATAAGATATGAACTACACTGCCTCCCTCCCAACAAAACAACCTATCTGCACTCACTGTAGTCTACCTCTAGTGATTAAAAGTTCTCACCTCCTTCATAGTAAAAGTGTCCTTTTCTGCACCAGCTAACTTTAATAACTTCAACAACAGTGGCTTTGGCTTAACCTGTGTGGAGAAGCAGAAAAACGGTATGCACCAATTATTCACAAAAAAACCATTATTTATACAAGTTGCCTTCCTTCTTCTCTATTAATCTGATATGCAAACACACAACTACATTAAAATCCACATACAAGTTTTTCACTTTCCAAAGTTAAAGCTGAAAAGCAAATAACATGAACAAAATCATACTAAACTGCTCATACACTGTACATCTTCACTCAAACCCGTCTTTCATTGTCTGCTAGTTCCAGCTAGGACAGTTAATTTTCTTCCTAGTAGCTGGTACAGAGCTGTACTTTTTGATTTAGCAGGAGAATAACGTTGTCACACACTGATGTTTTTGTTGTTGCCGAGTAGCTGTGCTAAATCAGGGACTTTTCAGTGTCCCGTGCCCTGCCAGTGAGGAGGTGCACAGGAAGCTGGAAGGGAACATGGCCAGGACAGCTGGCCCAAACTGGCTGAAGGGACATTCCATCCCACAGAATGTCATGCCCAGGGTATAAACTGGACCGGTGGGGAATCGCTCAGCAGGTGGTGAGCAATTGGATTGTGCTTCACTTGTTTTTCTTGGATTTTACTACTCTCTCCTTTATTATCATACTTTATTTCAGTTATTAAACTGTTCTTATCTCAACCCACAGGTTTTACCTTTTTTTTCCGATTCTGTCCCCCATCCCACCACAGGGGGGGGTGTGGGGAGCCAGCAGCTCCATGCTACTCAGTGGCTGGCTGCAGTTAAACCTCAACACGTTGGTAAGTAGAGATTCCTTAATTTGAGCTACTGGATTTGTTTATCAGTTCCAAGGACAGGGCTGGGTTCTGGGGAATTCAGCTTCGCTCCTTTTAAACATTACAATGACTCCCAAAAGGGAGGGAGGAAGGCAAAGGACTTCTGTGACTGTCAGGTCCAGAATGCAACTCATAAAGCAACACACTGATCCACCTCTTTCTTAGCCTCTTTCCGTGACAGTTTCTGGGGTTTTGGTTTTACATTTGCCAACTGGGCTGCTTTACCTCTGAAGACTTCTCTTAGCTGGGACAAGCACACCCTGTCCTTTTTGCAGCACTTCACTCACTCCCACCTCTGCAACGGCCTCCCACCCACCCACTGTGCCAGCAGTTCTGTCTGCAGCCAGGCTATGACAATTTCTGAGGTAGAGGAGGGAAAAGTTAAACAAGCAAAAAAAAAACCAAAAAACCCCCACTTTTTTTTTTCTTTCTCCTGTCCAGAGCAGTGTCCTGATCCCATTCACTGCACTGCTCCACAGAGCTGTGCCAGCACCAGTGCAGCAGATGAGAAAAAGCTGCAGGGGCTGCCACAACTGCAAAGCAAAGGCCTGTGGAGCCACTGATGGTTCCCAGTGCAGTGAATTTCTAGTGTCACCTCTTTAACAATGGCATAACCACCCCAGACACAGGCTCGCAGTGAGCTATCCTGATGTAGTCCATACAATAAAATATACAAAAATAAATACTGAATGGAAAAAAGAAAAATACAGGAAAATGTGAATATCATGAGAGAACGGAAAAATTCTTAAGGGAAGGGTGGGGGAGGGGAACTTCCCTATGTTCCATTTCAAAGATCTGCTAAAACCAACCTTAAGTTTTAGTGCATTCATAAGAGATTAGTTGCAAAACTTACGCATAATGAAACCAATAACCACACTTATGGACAACATTAGATGTCTATTCACCCCTTCCTAAGGGCTGAGCTATTTAGAACATTCAGCACATACTACTGTTTCATAAAGGAAGCAAACAGTTACTTATTTAAGTACTACTGACATCTAATCAGAGTTTCAGATCTCTGAATCACAACTTTGCCACTTTTACACCCCAGCCTTCTCTTCCTGACTCCTCCAAGTATGAATTCTTTAACCTCGCAGATCTGATAGCGGACAACAGCATAACAAAATGATCACTCAGGAAACAAAAAAGTAAAATTTGAACAGTCTGCTGTTCTGCCATTTCGTTTTTTTTGAAGTTCTACTGTCAGTCTACACTTTTTACCCTTCTACACACTGTTAATCCTGTTCAAACACATTGTAGACATACTGTTTCTAACTCGTATTTCAGGTATAACAGGCTTCCATCATCAGGAAAACTTATGCACAGGACCAGAGTAGCAGAACTGTCACTGTATCATGGAAAGCCTGGCAATCCAAAGCCATAAACACAAATAAAGACTCTTCTTACAAGTCACTTCTGAATTCCAGTAGAGAAAGATGTCGAAACCTTCACATTATTTCACAAGCAGTATGGCTTGCACAACTCTTCAGTTATGATCTGTTAACAATTTCCACTACTAAATACTTACAACAATCAAACCGGACCGTAAAAACCTTTTTATTAAAAGAAAGCCAAAAAAATATGGTAGATCTCCAGGAAACAAAGTCTACACCTAAACCATCACCCTCAACTCTCAGCCATGAATACGATTTGCTTCACAATTACAGCATCAAAGAGAGATCACCTTCACCGGATTTCCTGGCTTTTCTGCAACCATCGCTCGCTGAGAAACGTGAGCCTTCTAAATTAGCTGCTAAAAACTGCTCAAAAAGCACGAAACCCGCGCGTGCAGCAGCGGTACTGACCAGCGCCTCTTGCTCCGAGGCGGTGACGGCGGAGGGCTCGGTCAGGGCGGACATCTTGGTGTTGCACATCTGCCTGCAGCGGAGAGAGCGCCAGCTCACAACATGGCACAGCGGCACAGCCCGGGCTGGCGGCAGCCGCCACACCGGCAGGGCCCGCTCACCCCTAGGCCGCCTCCAGCCCACACGCTAGGCCCCGGCGGCGGCGTCTCGGCCCGGCCGGGCCCTATATAGCGCTGCCAGCAGGAGGCAAGTCAGGGCTTAGCTCTGGGGCCGGCCCGACATGCCCGAGCATGACCCGCAGCGCCGCCGCTGAGTCTCCCCGGGGGCGGGGGCCGACGGGCGGGANCGTGCCCGGCGCCCCCTGTCGGGAGCGGCGCGAACCCCCCGCGGGAGGGGCCGGGCCGGGAGCGCGGCCGGGCCGCGGGAGAGCGCGGGGGTCGTGTGTGCCTTGTGAACTGCTTTGGCACTGGAATTTAAAGGATGGAGGAAACTTTCAATCCAAAGAGAATTGCGTGTCGTCATCCTATATTCCTGTCATCTCCCTTTCTGTAATTTGGAGTATCTTTTAAATGTAGGTTATTTGGAGGTCTGTTACTTTCAAAGGTACCTATTGGTTGGTACTTACTAAGTTCCACCAGGAGAGGTTTAGGTTGGACACTAGAAGGAAATTTTTTTCAGGGAGAGTGAATGTGCTGCCGAGGGAGGTGGCGGAGTCGCCGTCCCTGGAGGTGTCTGAGAAGGGACTGGATGTTGCACTTGGTGCCATGGTCCAGTGGACAAGGTGGTGTTGCACTCGACGATCTCAGAGGTCTTTTGCAACCTGATTCGGTGCTACGCTTCAATTGGATCTGGTTTTACTATTTCTCAAGTTTTTAATTTGCCCGTAGTGAATTTCTAAAATTATTTTTTAATAGTGTAAGTAATAATAGTGTAATAATGTAAGTGCTGCAGACAGTGTTTAAAGATATGCTAGAGCAGAGAGAGTGTAATGCTAATTTTCCATGACAACTAACTTGTCCAAACAAGCAGTGGATAACTGCCTGGGCTTGTCTGTTGGCCAAATACAGATTCTCAGAACCATGGCACCTTGTGAAAATTCCAGGGATGATTTAAATCTAGGTATTTGTGTGATGATGGATTTTCAAGATGACCTTGTTATCCCTCTAGAGTATAAAGCTCAAGGTCTAGTGAGGGACAGCCGAGAAGCTGCCAGAATTTTGCAAAGCATGCTCAGCAACTCTTAGTGTCGGGTTTTCAAGGCAAGCACAAATCTGTTTCAAGTGGAATGTCCTGCAGCAGGCAAAGTCAAGTCTCTTCTCTTTTCCACCCAGCACCCCAACTCCTGAGATCCTTAGCTAGGTAACTTCATTGGTAGGAGAAAACTCCATTTACACAAAAATACAAGAGGATGGAACTGAATGGCTGCATTCAGTTTGTATAACACTAGTTTGAACAACACTATTACCGATGGTCAGTCTTGTCCTCATGTGGCACAAAAACTATTTAATTCCTATACAAAATGCATTTTACTGAACTGAAACCAAAAAAAAACCCAGAGTCTTTAAGCAGTTCTCCCCAAGCCATCACATTATTGATTCTCGTCTTTCGCATAGTTTCATTTTGCTAAGGCTGTGTGGAAATTAAGAAGCTTTTTAAAATTAGCAGTAAATTTTCTACAGTCCAGGATTTGCCAAACTGGTTACAATTACTTTCTTTTTCTACTCCTCTACCAATATGCATCTTGTGATCAATGACTTTGAGATTACATTGGAATTCTTTAAATACTAACTTCCCTTACCAATTCATTAACTGCTAAGGCTAAGAAAACCCAACAGTTTCTGTCTAGAATTTTTATCAGTCTTCAAGGACAATATTATCTCTTTTCTCCAACAGACTAATCTCAAGTAAGGGGAGGCTACAAGTAAGGAAAATATGCTGTCTGTTCTTGCTTACAAAAAGAGCGGGATGTTTTCTGACATGCAGTGCTGCATTTCTGTTTGCCATTAATACAGCACGTGCTACAACATCAACATGGATAATTATTGTGCTTTATAATTCAGGACGAGTATAATTAAAATGTTTTACTTGAAGGGCGAGCACTTGTATAGTTACAAGACCCGACTTCCCCAATATTTCAAGGTTGTAAAAAGAAAAGGAGACATCACTACAGCAAGACCTCACCTGTGTATTTTACTTACAATACCACCAAAAATATCTGTAGCTGTAGCCCAGCTGCCTTAACTGGAGATACTCACTTTACATTGTGGTTAACTAACACAACACCCTTTTTAATATAAATTCAGATTCTAACTGTCGACATTTCATTATTTAATGCTTCAACTAAATTGTTTTTTGAGGTGGACCTGGTCTACCTATAGGCACATATGCCAGAGCAAAGACGGGTCACTGTGCTGCAGGGGTGCCCAACTCAAGTGATGGACTGTTAAATACTTCAGTTTCTGATTTTTATTCTTCATTGTAATAATTGCCCCCCCACCACATGTCCTCTTTCCTGGTAGCTGTCTATTCAACATCCAGCAGGTACACGAAATGGTCTTGTCAGATGCTGATCAGGGACGTAGATGGCCAGGTTTTGTCAGTCTTGTGTCCAAACATTTTGCTGCTGCTTGGTATCAGATAGGTTAATCCCATGTGCTGTGTATGAACTGCTCCCAGACACAATCACACAAAAATAAATTCCAGAGCAAGTCTTTAGGGGCTTACCCTGTATTAATGTATCCTTTCTGAAGCTTTAGACTGCATCTTTATTAGTATGACATCAAGCTGTATCAGTCATATGCTGCAAGACTGTCAGGCTCCTCAAGGTAAAAGGACAAAGGAACAAGGATGCTAAAATGCAGCTGTGGCACATGTGGCTTAGTGGGACTTTCTGCCAGGCCTGTCTGATGCAGCTGTGACCCCACAGGCCAGACAGCGGGTCAGTACAATTCTGTACAAATACAGGAGAAAGAATTTTATTGTTTTCTTGGCATTCCTGCTTTGTTGTGTAAGAAAAAGCACATTGATAAGAAATCCTCATGACAGTAATGACAAATTCAATTCAGGGAACTTATATTTCATGATCTAATACCTACCCCAATGGAGAGGTCTCTCAGTACCAGAAACTTCTTACCCAAATTCTAATAAATGAAAAGGAGGTGCAGCCTTCTTGGGGGCAAGTTTGAACAGGGAGTAAGGACAGGCAAGAATCAAAAGCAAGGCTCATAGCAGCAGTGAGAACTCAAAGACCACATGGGATGCTGTTTAACAGGGAAGAGCTCTACTTTGCTGTTCAATTTGTGTCTTTCTGGTGTGCAGGAGCTATGTATTTGAGGTGCCTAGGGCTGCACTGCCCTTCCCAACAACCCCAGCTGCTCTGCAGAGTGGGTGGCATGGCAGGCATTCTGCAGCTTCATCTGTGTGCACACCCTGGGCTCAACTACCTGCAGTGTTTTATCACAGAATCACAGAATATTCTGAGTTGGAAGGGACCAAAAAGGATCATCAAAGTCCAACTCCTGGCCCTGCACAGGACAGCAGGACTGTGCCATGTGGGTGCTTTGGATATGAGATCGGCAGTTTCCTACATTTCCATAACTTTAGATGCAACCTTGTTTATTTTGAAAAATGTGAAATTACTTCAGGACTGAAAAAAGGGTCTCAAACAAAATGTTTTTCTAGTAGCTGCTCACAGCTCTTACCTTGCTCCCACAGGCACTCAGTTCAGGTGTGTTTGCTTTTGAGCATGTTAACTACAGCTGCTTCAAAACCACCTGGAGCTGAAACAATCCCACATCAGAAGACAGCAGCTCTTCTGCCTTTGTTTAGTTGGCACACTTACTCCTTCATCCATCTGGGAGACATTAGCAGCCTGTCTGCCCAAATCTGATTCCTATTTAATAGCAGCTCAGTCAGCCACAAGCACAATTAAACAAAACAATAGTGCTTGCCTTCTGAAGGAAGGTGAAATGGCAAGAACACAAACCAATTATTTTGAACTTCTGCTTAATATCTAACAGAGAATGAAAGGTTTGGGTGTTCCCCCCCCCTCTAGTTTTCTGTTCATCCTCGCTTTTGAGGGAAGCTCATGGAATGATTCTAAAGAATTGAAATTGAAAAATCTCAAGAAAAGACTCTTCTTACTCTCAGTTTTTGTTGGGCACATCACTAAGGGAAGAGACATGCTTTTCATGTTAAGAAGGTGTGAACCATGTGACTAGATTGTGATAATTTCGAGCTTTACTAAACTGTAGCTGAGAAAATTAAATAATCCAGTGTATCTCTTCCCTAGAAGTACTTGATTGCACATAATTAGATCAGGAAAAGCCTCAGTATAACCATGCTCAACTGCCTTATTTAATCAAACAAGGATAACGCCTAATTTAGAATTGTTCTTTTAATGCAGTGCTCATTTGTCATTCAAATGTGATGTTCAGTCCAGCACAAAATACATTTCTGTTTAAGGGAGGGGCCCAGAAGGGTGTGTGGGGTGTGCACAGGCTAATAGGACCCAAGTGAAAGACTGAGGTATCTTTCAGTCTGAAACTGAAATGTATTCAGGGACAATCTAGATCTAGGAGAAGCTGAGAGCAAACATAGCATGCAATTCAAATCCAGTCTGTTTGGGATGCCATGTATGGACAGAACTGCAGCTGATGATGAGGTCAGGCCTGAGGTACTATTCAAGTCAGGCTGCAGTCTGGATTAGAGGAAGGGAAGACAAAAAATTATTTTAACTGTCTGACTGTTACTTGAACTGTTTGTTTCTAACAACAAAACCCAGAAGGTCATTTTACTACACAAGCAGTTTCTTAACTCAGACTCGTTCTATATACCTGATCATGTATCTCCCAGAATTGTCCCAGTCTTGCAAACCCATTTGTTCACATCTCCCTGACGTGCTTCCATGCTTGCTTTCTAGCTGCCTGTTAAATAAAAAATATATGTTTTACTTTGCATCTCTATTACATTCTCCCTTGCAGACCTTCTTGTTGTCTGCTCCACAATTTAATGGTTGATTGACACAGCCTTACTGACTAGTGTATGATTTTAGTTGACACAGAATGAATCAACCACTCATGAGAAAAGCCTCAGCACTCTCCTTTTGCTAATACAATTGATTTTACTGATGAATTATGAAGTCACCTTTCTGATGGCTCACTATGTTTGAGAGCATAGCTTTGTCATTACAACTTTTCGCATACCACTTGCAGCATATACAATTAGACTACAATGCCGGTAGCCAGACAAATAGTTTGGAGCATTTACTACAGGCATTACAGGTATCTGGGGTAGCCTGGACTTGAAACTATCAAGGTTAATTTGAGTAGTTTCTCTCCAAGAGTTCATTGCCTAACAAACAGGGCTGTGTTATCAACCTTGGATGTATATTCCAAAGCCCACTTGGAAAGGGGATTTGCTGAGAAGAGTTTCCTTGAGATTAAATCTCTGATTAAATCAAGCATGGATCCATATACCTCCTGAAATAAACTGATATACCTTGCTAAGCCATCCTGCTGAAGACCCATATTGCTTACCCAATCTGTCTTTTTTCTTTTATCCATATACCCTCCCTTGATTCAGGTGGGTCCTGATCATGTGTCATCTCAGCACTCGACATGAAACTACTTGTTGCCAAGCAAGAGAAGTTTTTTTACATTGCTCAGTTGCCTGCCTGTCAATTAGTACTTGTTTGAACACAAACATATGAAATGTCATATAGTAAGGAACACATTAGTGACTCTGAAACAGGAAGAGTTTTCTGTGTGGAGCAAGGGAATAGTAACATCAGCACAACATATAGGAGGGAACTAGTGCACAACTGGGTATTCCTGGGAGTAGTTTTGTGACTCGGAGAGATACAGCAGGCAGTTCTGCTGCAACAGCTGTGATGGTTAATCTGCTTGTGCCAAGCTGGGTGCCAAGGCCCTGGAACATTATAATCACGGAAGTCAAGGGAAAGCATCATGTTTTTCCCCTGAATCAAGGAAAAAGCTCTCACACATGTTTTCCATTCTCACATCTGCAGTAAGAAACACCAGGAAAGTGGAATTTTGACATCCTGTGATTCAGGTGCCAGACACTGATTGGGATGACCAGCACTGTCTTGAGCTGTATGTTAAGTGTTTTTTTCACAGTACTCGCATATTCCTTGTGTCCTTCATTCTTCCATGTCACTTCCGCTTTTCAGATTTTGTTAGTATTTCCACAGTATATTTTATATACATATATATACACACTCCCTAAACATATAAAAAGTAGTTACATACAAAGAACTTGTAAACTATTCTGCAAGTACTCTTGTGTGTCCTGATTTTTGGTACTTACATATGGAAATGTTTGTAGAATTGGATCAATAAAGAAGCATATAGCTATAGGGTTTGCTCCTTTTTTAAAGTGTTCAAATATTAATATGTTTCACACTCTGCTTTTCTTTTTTAATTGTGGAGTTTAGGTTCTTCATAGCTTCCATCTGGAAGCAAACTGGTACTGATCTCCAGTATATGTCATGTTTTAGCCTGAGGAGGACTCTGATGGGGCCAGCTGAACTAGAGAGACTTGGCAAGTAAGAGGTAGTTCTTGCCCAAGTCCATGGCTTTGCTTTGTTACCAGAATATTTTATTTTTTTTACTAAATACAAAACAGGAAAAATAAGGGAAATTCCCCACCCCAGCTGTCCTACAAATTGAAATCTCTTTCCAAGTACCAGTGGGCAATATGAATCAGGGTAACATCCCCAACCTTTATCGGGAAGGTGATATTTGAAGAGAAGGAGAGGAAGTATTAAGCCAACTTGGATATGAATTTTTGAAGGCTGTGTGTGTCACAAAACACCTTATCACTCCAGTCATCATGGCGTTTTCCCAGCCTTGGGACTCTGCTGGCCTTGGCAGGAGGTTTGTCAGCAGAGGTTCGCTGGTGGTTGCGCCATCTGGTGTAGAAAAAAGGGTTTTTCCATCTACACCTCACAAAGAAAAGCTTTTGGAATTAATGCATAAAACTTGCACAAACCCGTTGATGCCACAGGACATAAACTAAGCTCCGACTGCAGATACCAAACCTACGCAAAATACTGTTCTGTGCTTTGTTTGTTTCCATTGAAGTATTAATAGCTTACTTATCTGTTGTCTCCAGAAAAAGCAAATGCATGGACTTTTTGGTATTCCTTGATTCAGCTAGTTTTGCAGGATTCATCTTAGCATGATAGATTACCCTTGTCATTTAAAAATATTTTTTTTTGAGTCTGTGCATCTCTCTTGGCAATTTCTTCTGCATTTGTTTGTGTACCTGGAGAGATATGCAGACACTGGGGCTTGAACTCTGCACTGGGGCTTGAACTCTGACCCACCTTACTTATCTTAATAACAGGTTGTTCAGGTATGAGCCAAGGCCAGAGGAGACACAGCATGGTAGAACACCTTGAGAGAGACACACTATGTAGTGCTACTCAAAAGGGAAAAATCCCAAATCACTGTTGTGGGATTGTAAAATATTGCTGCATCATGTTTTGGCTATTAGGAGACTGGCTGTAGTTTCCTCACATAAAGAAAACAAGCCTCACACAAACATACCCAGAAAAGCACTGCAGTGAGACAGACATTTGAGAGCACAGATCTTCTGGCTTTACATGACAAAATATAGTTTCAAAAAGATTCTCAAAATCACTTGTTTTCCCCCGCATTTACTGAAAAGGGTCTGGTAGATGGTCTACAGACCATCCTTTTTGGCAGACAATTGCCTATCCTGATCTTTAACTTATTCTATGAGGGGATGCCACAATATCTAATTCTCTCTTTTTTACCAGATGGGATATAAGTAGAGTTGGAGAGAATTGTTTATTTGGGCCGGTCTTGCCCTCTCCCTGATCAGTCACATTAACTGCTCTGCTTAAAGGAACCTACCAGATGTAGGGCTTATTCATCTGCACAGCCACACTAAAA